>SJYC01050832.1:0-14183 GCA_006408675.1 Madoqua kirkii | reverse complement strand
AACCCCCTCACCCCACCCCACACCATGCAATGACTCCCAACACCCCTCCTCCCTGTCCCCTCAAGCTAGAGCCCAGGTCTTCCTCTAGGGCCCCCAACTTGGGCACTCCCCACGCTCTGCTGTCCCCAGATGCCCTAGGACCCAGCCCTGTCCACTTCATCAGCCTCTAGTGTCACCTCCTCCCTCCAGTCTCACCACTATGCCCCCTTTCCCAAGTGTCCCTGGCACTACCCTGCCTGGTGCCTTTGGTTGGGCCCCGTTCCCTCCTCCCTCACCTTGGATTTCAAGATCCCCCTTGCATGTCCCCTGACAGGAGGGCTCTGAGAGCCGGGAGGGACCGTACCTGTCGAAGGAGGGTGCAGTTGACGCTCGGCGACCGCAGGGAGGCCCAGGAGCCCTGCAGGGCGATCTTGGGGAGGGTCCCAGCTCCGGCACCCTTCTCTTGCCCTTCCTGGCTGGCAGCCACGGCAGGGTGGAAGAACTCGGCCGGCATGGGCAGGAGCGGGCTGGAGGCATCCGGGGAGAAGGGGCCTGGGGGTGCTGCTGGGGAGGGAGGAGAGGGGCAGGGGAGCAGGCTCAGGCTTTCGGGCCCCTGAGGGTGGGCTGGCAGGAAGGGCCCCCCTGACAAGTTGGCTGTGACTCCACGGGCGAGCCTCCCTCTCTGAGCCTCAGAGTCTGTTGTGAGAGCAAGAATCACCGAGCCTGCCTTGTGAGCCCTTGGAGGATGGGCACTGGGTGATGGCAGTTTCTGAAGCCAAGCAGACCCAGGCTCAAGGCCCCCTAGGTTCCTTCCTCTTTAAATGGGGACCAGCTGCCCACTTCGAGGAGTGGAGACATGGCTGTAAGAGCAAGAGGCAGCTATGGAGCTCAAGCCCCATGAACAGCAGTGCTCACTAAGACACTTGCTCCCCAGTGCTGACACCCTTGGGGCCTGGCCAGGCCTGGGGGTCCCACCCAAGGACAGCACACAGGTGGGCACCATGCTGTGCAGCAGAGCAGACAGAGTGCTGGGCATGGAGGGGGCAAAGGGAAGGTGAGCTGGAGATGAGAGCAGGGGCAGTTCAGCGGTGAGGGGCAGCAACTTCTGCCCATAGCCCCCTCAGTGGCTTCCAGGATGAGGATGGAAGCTCAAATGTCCCCAGGTAAGGGGGATTCCTCATCTATGTCATCTATGCGAATGAAAGGTTAGGTAAAGAAGATGGGACTTCATCTGATCAGAAAGGCTCTTCGGTCCTGTGCCCTAACTTTTGATTCAGGAGGTCTGGGGTCTCAGTCATCATATCCAGTCCAGAGGCCGTCAGCTTTAGGAAGGTCCTTGGAAGAGTCACTCCACCTTTAGCTCCTAGAAGGTGCTCAAGGCCAAGCCTCCTCCCAGAAGAGTACGTGGGGTGGGCTCAGGATCTCAGGGCCCCTCTTCTGATGAATTCATCTTTCTGCCCCCCTTCCCTAGCCAGTACTATGAAGCTAGATCCCATCACCTTCCAGAGAGACTGGAGGTGAAGGTGAACCTGTGATGGGCCAGTCAAGTCCTCTGTCCTCAAGCCCAGAGCCCAGCCACAAGCCCAAAGTGCAAACAGAGGACACTGAGGATAGAGCTTTGTACGAAAGAGCTATTGAGGACCACAGGCTGTCTGCTGTTCAGCATCACCTTGTGTGGTGATCTTGTGGGATACACACCTCTCAAATTCAGCTCTAGAAAAACGCTTCAATAATTAGGCAGCTTGCCTTCTGCTTGATGAGAGCTGTGTGTGCCAACCTGTTTCCTTTTTCCCCAGGGCTCCCAGGACACTCAGCATGAATCATCCATTAGCCCAGATTTTTGGTATAATTATGACCTCATCTCTGTATTATTTGGCTCCTGGTCTTTTGTCATTGTTCTATCAGGCCTGAGATTCCTATCTTTTATTGTCAATTAACCATCTGGTTCTTTCTGGACTCGATGTAATAGTCTAGGCAAAATTACTAAGGAAAAATCTCAGCCAGCTCCCTCTGAAGCCAACACCCGAGATCAGGGCCATGGGAGCTGGTGGGGCTCCCACCCTCACCTTGGCTGCTCTCGTGTTTCAGCCAGGACCGGACGGGGTTGAATGGGATGGCCTCCATCTCGCACAGGAAGTTCTCCGGACCCGATGAGACGGCCGTGTTGGGTAAGGGGAAGAAGCATTCGCCCAGGTCCCCTACCCGCATGGGCTCAGGCGGGTCAGGCTCGCCCTACAGGGAAAGGGAGGTGGAAGGGGCAGGATGGTGGAGGGGGGAACAGCCCACCACAGCTGCCTTCATGCCCCTGCTCTACACCCCTTTGCTTTGCTGCTCTCACTGCCTGGGATGGCTTTCTCCTCACCTCCTTCACCTGGCCAGCGATCATCATCTTCCAAAACTTCCTGGAGGTGAAAGGACCCCACTTCCACGAAGCCCTCTCTGATGTCCCAGGCAGGCAGCAATTTCCCCACTCACTCCCCTTGTGACCCTGAGACTCTTGAGGGTCTTCTTTGCCTCTGTAGCCAAGTGGTACAGACCCCGGCCAGTAAAAAGGCCAAGCCTAGGCTGGTGAAGGCACCAGAAGACAGACCAAGCAGCTTCAAAGCCTTCTTGTGAGCATGACCCTGGGCAGGTCCCTTCCTGTGGCTGAGCCTCAGTTTCCACATCCATAAATGAGAGAGGAACCACTCCTTCTGGTAACCAGCTCTCCTTCCTGGCACTCCCTGAGCCCTGCCCTTCTTCAACCCTGCAGCCCAAGGTCTCCTCTGAACAGTATGCTGCCTCTATGCCCCTCAAAAGCTGCCTTTATGCCCCTTCCAAGGTAGACAAGCCCTTTACGAACTATTCTTTGAGTCCTAATAAAACAGCACCCACCTAGCACCCACCCCACCTAACATCCACCACACCTAACACACCTATAAACTGTGCATCCAAACATCCTGTGTGGGTAAACAGTGCAGGGATACAGGAGATGCAGGAAGGGGCTAGGGCGGCAGGGGACAAGGGCTGTCAGCTGCCAGAAGGGGGACAGATGGGGCCAGGAAGATCCACTCCCCCCATCCCCGCCTTCCTGGAGCTGATGGAGGACAACCTTGGGGCGGTGGTGCCAAATCCAGGCTGTGCAGGGGTCAGGGGTACAGAGACTCTCATAGGGGAGGCCCACTGCATACCCCCCTTGGCCAGGGTCTCTCGCACCTCCCCCAGCCTGGGCAAGCACGACTAGAATGCCTTGGAACAATTAAGCCCTCCGATGCAACTACTGGGACCGCACACCACAACGAGAGAGTCTGTGTGCCACAACAAAAGACCACACACGATGCAGGATCCTGAATGCCACAACTAAGACCCAAGTGTCCCACTCCTTGCGACCCCATGGACTGGAGCCCACCAGGTCCCTCCATCCGTGGAATTCTCCAAGCAAGAATACTGGAGTGGGTTGCCATTTCCTTCTCCAGGGGATCGTCCCAACCCGGGGATTGAACCTGGGTTTCCTGCATTGCAGGCAGACTCTCTACCATCTGAGTCACCAGGGAATCCAAATGAAGAAATAAATAAAAAAGAAAAAAAAAAAGAATGACTCTGCCTTGAGGTCACAAGCCTGGTGGCAGACCTCCCCTCCCTGAGTCTGCAGGATCAACAGAGCAGCCCTTCCAGCCCTCCTGGCCTCCCTCAGACTGACCACCTCGAGGACAGAGGTTGGGGACCGTGCCCAGCTGTGCGACAGGACAAGCCACCTCACAACTCAGAGCCCTCATGCCTGGCCTGTGGAATGGAGTCACATCACCCCTAATGCACAGAGCGGGGGACGGGCACACTGAGTGCAGACAGAATGGCATGCATAGGTGCCTGCACCTGTTTGGACTCTCCAGCCTCCCCCGGTCCCCCTGTAAAGTGTGCCCACCAGGGATAACTCCCAATAGAGCAAAAACATCCAAAGCTACAGTGAGTCGCCAGGGCCACTTGGATCCTGTGACTGGAGGCCTGGCTTATTGCTGTGTGACTTCAGGTAAATCACTCCACCTCTCTGTCCCCAGCCCTCATCTGACCAACAGGACATGAGGGCGCAGCACGCAGCAGGTGCCACTTAAATGGTGTGCCAGGAAGGGGCAGTGTCCCAGCATGGCAGGCGGAGGCCAGGTTGCAAGTTCAGATCCGCCTGCCCGGGAGCCCACTGGGTGCTCACCTTGCTGTCCCTGGGGCCAACGGGGCAGGCTGCAGGGTCCTCAAGACTCAGGTCATCGCCAAGCAGGATGGACGAGGACCTGTCTGAGTTCAGGGAGAAGGCCTCCGTCTCAGCCAGCTGCACCTGCAGGGAGAGGGGGCCACCTTGGGTCACCCCTGGGGCTGCGGTGGGGCAGGCTGGTCCTCCAGAGAGACACAGGGCAGCGGTCAGAGAAGGCAAGAGATCTGAGCACAGATGGCACGTCCATCCTGTGCAGGGACCTAGCCTGGGCTGGGGATGGGAGACGACCCGAGGATGTCACAGACAGCAGAGTGCCAGGCCTGAGCTGGGCCAGTGGGCAGGTGAGCTGCTGAGGGCTGTGAACCAAAGCTGGTCCAAGCAGACCAAATGCTCTTCAAGGCTGCTGGGTCCGACTCACCTGTAGCCCTGTGCAGTCTGCCCTCACAGGCTGGGGGTGCTTGTGAGCCACTAGGACCTTGGGGAGTCTGAAGTCACCTCAGGCTGAAGGGGATCCCTGGAGGCTAGACACTCCTAGGGAGGTGCTCAGGGCCCCACATGGCTGGGGAGAGGGGACAGGGCCCACCTGAGCCTGCACAAGACAGGCCCAAGGCCATGGTTGCCCTGCAGGGCCCATCAGGGAAACCCCACCTGAGGAGGGCAGGACTGAGCCTTGGAACCGGGCAGGGGCCCTGGGAAGAGGCTCCGGGGTGCTCAGGCCTTGAGCTCTGGGACGATGGTCCTGGGTGACCCCTTGATGTCACAGAAAGGGCACACTGTACCAGAGGCAATGCCTGGGCTTCCTGGAGCGCCCACAGCTCACCACCACGGTGGGCAGTGCCCTTTCTGAGCACCTGCTGTGTACAGGCCCAGAGCGGGGCCTCGCACCTCCTGAGGCCACACCACAGGCCTGCACTGAGCAGAGAGGATCAGGCCAGGCTGGGCTCGGGGAAGAGGCCGGTCCACCACAGCCCCCTGGGACCAGCCTTGATCAAATAGGCCCTGCTGGGCCTCCACCCAGAGCGGCTCGCCCCTCAGGCTGGCCCTCCACCAGGACTGGTGCCACCCCTCAACCCTGAGGCCCCAGCTCCCCTGGGGGCGCTCCGCTACCTCCTGTTTGTCGTGCTGACACTTCTCGCAGCCGGCCGGCGAGGAGTAGTGGTGGAAGATGGACCCGGACAGGTTGTCGATGATGGTCAGCTCCCCCTCCAAGGAGTCCTTGATGATTAAAGAGACGCTGTCCAGCCACAGGTTCTCCTAGGCGGACGGGGACGGGGTGGGGACAGGTGGGATTATCGGCCGGCTCGGGATGGCCGGGTGGGTGGGCGCGGGCTGCCTTCCTGGTTCTCCGCCCATGGCCTGGGCCCGACCCCGCATCACAGGGTCGCCCCTGAAATGGAGCTGAGCGAGCGGGGCCAGGAAAGACCGAGCTCTCTGCCTGAGGACCCCTCCCGCCAGCCCAGCTGCCCTCCCAGCCCTCGGCGACCCCGCTGCCCTCTCCGGGCCCCGCCCACCTGGGCTGGCGAGTAGCAGCTCCGGCGCAGGCAGCCCTCAGGGTCACCCTCGCCGGCCGCCCCTCCTGGCCCATGGGTGGGCATGGGCGCCCCTGGGGCGCCGGCGGGTGGCCGTGGGCTGGGGCCCAGGCCGTGGGCCAGCTCCAGCTCCAGCTCGGCATCCATCTCGGCGTCTTCCTGGGCCTCCTTATTGCTGTCGTCCAGGTGCTTCATGAGCACGGCCACCACCACGTTGATGAGCACGAACTGGGCCGTGAGCACGAAGCTGACGAAGTACAGCGGTGACACGAACTGCAGGCTGCTCAGGCAGCTGCGCTCGTCGTGCGTGCAGTCCCGCAGCGTGTCCTGCACCGGGACGGGGAGAGTGGGAGGCGGCAGGGAGCTGGCGGTGAGGCCCGGGCGTCTGGGACACAGGCCTCATCTCTGTCCTCATGAGGCCCCTCTCCACCCAGCCCAGGCGAACTGCAGGCCAGAGCCAGGGATCCCGTGCTGGGTGATGGGCAGTGAAGCCCAGGCCAAGGGCCCGGCACCCAGAGCAGTGGTGCCTGGAATCCCTGGCCTCGGGCCCCCAGCACCCCCTGGCCCCGGCAGAGTCCTGTCCCCTAGAATCTGAGCCCTGATCCCAGCGCAGCATTCAGGTTGGACAGAAAACCTGCTCTGGCCTCACGTCCACCTTGCTGTGTCCCAGGGCTGTGAGTATGTCCCCCTGCGTCTCTGTGCTCTGCACACCCTCCTGTGTGCGACGGGCCGCTGGGCAGGCAGAGCCCAGCCTGACTCTCCCTCCCCTGCCCCCCACGTGTACCTTCATGATCCCGTTCCAGTTGTCGCCAGTGGAGACCTGGAAGAGCGTGAGGAAGGCCATGCCAAAGTTCTCGAAGGTGGCGTGCCGGCTCATGCCCTCACAAGGGTTCTCGTCATTGCAGACTGGAAGGAGAGTGAGGTCAGCCTGGCCCGCTGCAGAGTCCCCTGCAGGGCCTGCCCTGCACTGCTGCCTCTCAGCCTCATCTCAGGCAACCTCAGAGGCGCGTGCAGGCTGTGCACGCCCACAGATGGAGAGACTGAGGCTCAGAGAGGTGGCACGGTGGTAGAGACTCAAGTTCAGGTGAGCCTGGCTCCTCTCTCCACCCAGGTGTCAATTTCTGAGGGAGAAGCTGGGCTAAGGTAGGTAAGCGCTCATGCCCAGAGGAGCCTGGCTTGCTGGAGCTGGCCCTGTGCAGGGCTGCCTGGATGTAGGCTGCACTGCCCTCAGTCTGGGCCTGTCCACTCTGCCTACTGACTGGGGTGGCACTGACTGGGGATGGGCACTGGCAAGTAGGACTGGAAGGGGCATCCCTGAGAGGTCAGACAGCTGGTGGGGGTTCCAACTGGGGGGTCCACTGCACAGGTATGGGAGTGCCCACGGACCCAGGCAAGCATCTCTCCAAAGCCTCTATTCACACTGGGAGTGGGGTGTGGATGGCTGAGAGTCACTCATCCAGCCCGAAAGGCTCGCTGTGGGAACATTTCCCCATCATAGAGACCACGGCATAACAGTCTATTTGGGGGAGGGTGTCTCAGGCCTCCCCACCCTGTCGGGACCCTCCCTCCACTACCAGACCTGCTCCATAGCCCACTGCCCAGGCCAGCTTCAGCATCACGCACCCAGCTTCCCGAAGAGCTCCACTCCCAGGGCGGCATAGATGAAGAAGAGCAGCATGAAGAGGAGGCCCAGGTTGCCCACCTGTGGGGACAGCAGGTGGGGCTGGGCAGGGTCCGGGGAGGGGGCACGGCAGGCTCCAGGCAAAGGGCCAGCCTGAGGGTCAGGGCAGGCTCTGTGTCCGTGTTGGCCACCCCACCCTGCCTCCTGGAGGGCCGGGTGGGTCCAGCACAGGGCACAAGATGATAATGTAAGACGTGTGAAGCCCTTACTGGTGGCCCCTGTGGCTCAGTGGTAAAGAATCCGCCTGTAGTGCAGGAGCCACAGGCGACGTGGGTTCGATCTCTGAGTCAGGAAGTTCCCCTGGTTAGGAGAAGGCAGCCCTCTCCAATACTCTCGCCTGGAGAATCCCATGGATAAAGGAGCCTGGCGAGTTACACTCCATGAGGTCACAGAGTCAGACACGACCGAAGTGACGGAGCATGAAGCCCTTCCTATGAGTGGTCTGACTTCAAGCATTCCTTAGTCGTGGCTGCAGACTCTCGTTTACCCCCATTCTTCAGGTGATGAGACAGATGTCCTGAGAGGTGCATTCCTTGCCCAGGACCACATTGCTAGTAGTGGTAGCCCTGGGGTCAAGCCTAGCAGGCTGGCCCCAGGGTCTCTGCACACAGCTTCTACACCTGTGTGTGGTCAGTACCATCCCATGGATGAATGGAGAGAGGGGGAAAAGGAAGCTACATCAAGAATGCTACCTCCTTCATGAAGCCTGCCTGAATTCCTTCAGACAGACGGGGACTCAGCCTTACAGCCTGAGTGTAACTGCTGTGTTCCTGTCACTGTCTCTGCCAGTCTGGGAAGTCCTGGAGGGCAGGGGCATGGCTGGGGTAAATCAGATCTGCTTCTTTGCACCAGCATGAGCCCTGGCCCCAGAAAGGCGTGAACACAGCAATCATGCAAGACTGGGCCCCCCAGAAGCCTCCTGCAGACCCAGCCACCCCCTCCCACAGCTCCAGTGGGAGAAAAATATCGCAAATTTCAAACCTGTTTCAAGTCTATCTATAGGCCAGAGACCACCTTTAACTCATGTTATGGGTAAGATAAGGCTCCAACATGTTCTTTCCCTAGAACGGAAATGTCTCTGAGAACCCTCAGAAGACCTGCATGAATGGAATCTGAGGATATTTGTGTTAACTGCTGAAAAGTAAACCGTGTTAATCACGGGCTCCTAATGTTTCTCTACTCCAGACAAGGGTTTCCTTCTGAGCTGTGGCAAAATCACACCAACAGTGTCTAATTAAATGATGCTGGTTTATTAAAGAGACAAGCTCTCACTGAGCACCTCTGAGGCCAGGTGTGAGGCCTCAGCTGCTGGGGTCCAGCCCTGTGGACCCCTCCCAGACTGATCACCCAACTCCAGACTCCAGCCACACGGAGAACAAACCCCATTTGCATATTGTTTTCTCTGCCAGGAAGACCTTCTCTCTGCCTTTGCCTAGAAAATGCCTACTCCCCACCACTCAATACCCAGATCAGGGGTCACCTCCACTGAGAAGCCTTCCCTTACGCCTCCTCTCTGTGTGCCTGAGACAAAGCCTGCAAGGAAAGGGCTGAGGTTTCATTTTCCTGTCACTTTACAAAGAACCAAGGAAATGTTCAGGATCAGCTAACAGACTTTGAGGGGTAAGCCCCTCACCCCAACACCACATGTTCCCAGGCACACACGTCTCTTAAAGCAGTTGTAGTTACTATCCCATGTCTCCTACTTGAAGCTGGGACCTCTAGGCATCTCCATGTGCCCTATGCCAACATAGGGCTAGGATGCCCAGGGGTCAGAACGAGGGGAAAGGGAGAGGGGAAAGGGCCAGGAGGCCAGCCAGGCAGGGGGCACACACTTGCCACCTTCATTCCTGTCCTTAGGAGACTCTTCCATGGTCCTTCTTAAGATCCAGTGCTTTATAAGCTTTAACTATTTTAAACCTCACAACAACCCTTTGAGATAAGAACTACTACCACCACCACCCCTCGCCCTGATTTCACAAGCAAGAAAAATAAAGGCACCTCATCCCCAGGCTCTCACGGGGCTCAGATGGTAAAGAATCTGCCTGCACAGAAGATCCAAATTTGATCCCTCAGTTGGGAAGATCACCTGGAGAAGGGAATGACTACCCACTCCAGTATTATTGCCTGGAGAATTCCATGGACACAGGAGCGTGGTGGGTTACAATCCATGCGGTCGCAAAGAGTCGGACACGACTTGAGTGACTAACACTTTGACTTTCAGGGAGGCTTGAGTCTGGCCTGCAACACATTTACTATCTGCCCAGAACTCACCCCCATCTCCCATGTGACAAATTCTTCCAAAGGAATTTCTTGTTAGGAAAGACCACAGCTCTCTGAATGAAAGACCTTGCTTTCCATCCAGCCCTGCTGTCTGCTGTGTCGCTTTCCCTTTGCAACGAGGCTGCAGGAAGCTCACACCAAACTTGAGAATGGAACTCAACACTCTCAGCCCAAGTGCCTGAGAGAATTTGCTTCCACTTTCCCTGGGCTGTTAATCTTTCATCCTCATCTTTAGCCTGCTATATCTGTGCCTTTTACCTTAAGACACCTGAAGTTCCTTAAGGCTAGACGAGTCACAGTGAATACAGGAAGGTATATGAGGCTCACCTCAGGGCGAGGAGAGGCCATACTGAGGGGAGGGAGAAGAGGAGCCATCAGTAGCTGGGACAGCAGGGGAGGAGGAGCCTGGGGCTGCAGAGCTCCTGGGAGGCCAGCAGATGCCCCCTGCGGCCCTACCTCCCTTCCCCTCACCAATGGTGGGGGCGCATTCCTGACTTCCCAGGGTCCCCACCCCCAGGCCAATGTCTCATGCCATCCCCTCCTAGAATGTCCCACCTGTCACCTCTCCGTCCACATCACCACCTCTTAACAAGCCACCTACAAGGTCAAGCCGCCCTATAAGGTCATGCTCGAAGTGCCTGATGCCTTCTCTGATTCCCCATGTGCGGGCCTCTCCTCACACTGCCCTGAGGCCTCTGTCGGTCCCCTAGACTCCTGGGGGCAGAACCTGGGTACAGAGCAGGCAGGTGGCGGAGGGGTAGGGGGAGGGACCAAGTGCTCAGCCAAGAAAGGAAGGAAGAAGTAGATGGGACCCACCAATCTCTCACGCCCTGAACTCACAATTGCTTCTCTGGAGGCAGGACTCTGCCTGGCTCTAGGCAGACCTGGAGAGAAGGGAAGTCACAGCCCACGCGCACCCCCTCCCCTCCCCCCAGGGGCTCAGCGTGACACCCATGACAGCCAGGTTGGGGGAGGGGCGGCTCTTACCTGGGGCAGAGCTTGCACCACGGTGTCCAGCAGGGCCCGCATTCCCGTGGCCATCTTCAGGAGCTTCAGCACTGCGGGCAACACCCAACCCGGCCCACTCAGCCCAGACCAGCGGGGACAGATCTGTGCATGTGTGTGCGTGTGGATGCCGTAGAGCGAGAGCGTGGAGGAGCATGAACGAGATGCCACACTACAATCCCCTGGGTGCAGATGAATGGGGGTGATACACAAAAACACATCCCCCCGGGTGGGCATCAGTGTAAAAAAGCCCAAGAGGAGGGCAGGCACAGGGAGCAGAGGGATATCAAGTGTATGAAGGAGCACGTAAGTCCCGTGATGAGGCCACAATGACGAGTGCGAGACGGCCCCTGGGTCTCCCCCTTCCTCTCTGGCTGGAGAGGCCCCAGGGTGACTACTGAGTTTCTCCACCGGACCCCTCACCCCCTCGGAATCTGGGGGCAACGGGCGGGGCAGGTAGAAGGGCAAGGCCAGAGTCAGGAGGTTTTTTAAAACAAGTATGAGGACAGCCTTGGGGCAAAAGAGAGGCTTCTGGGAGAAGAAAGAGGGTTTCACGGACAAGGTGTCCCAGCCAGAGCTGGAGAAAGGTTGGTGAGGACCCAGTGTCTTCTCAGCTGCCCTGGGGTCCTTTCTATCCCACCTGAGACTGGACCACACTGGGCAGGGTGGTATATGGAGGGGGCACGCGAGGGTGCAGTACAGAGCTGTCAGGACGAGGGCAAGTGTGGGCACCCAGCATGTGTGTGTCGGGCGGCTGCTACGCCCCCTGCTCAGCAGGCCCACTCCTGCCCCGCCCCCGCCGGACCCTCACCCCGGGCGATGCGCAGGACCCGCATGATTCGGATGATGGTGGGGTTGATGGGCAGCGCCGCGTTGATCTCAATCTCCTCCAGCGTGATGCCCATGACCGACAGCAGCACGATGGCCAGGTCCAGCTGGTTCCACCTGCGAGGCCGAGCAGGGAGGGCGGGAGTGAGATGCAGGGTGGGAAGCACTTGAGCTTAGATGCACCCCAGCTGGGAGAGGTGTCCCAGCCCTCCACCCTCCTGCCATGGCCCTCAGGGGTCCCTAATAGCCCCTCCAGATCCCAGTGGTTCCCGCTCCCTCACTGCCCCCCAACCCCAACCCCACCGCAGCCTCTATCCCTCAAGCAAGAGGCTGACCAGGCTAAAGGAACATCTGAGGAGGAATGGGTTCTGACTCCTAGGTCTGAATCTTGAGCCAGCTGCTCCCTCTGTGTGGCCTTGGCTAGTCCATCAACCTCTCTGAGCTCCACTTGTTCCCTCTGAAAAGAAGGACTTGCATGAGGTATGCCCTGCTCTACCTGTGGGGTATGGAGGACCCATGAGAGATTAAAACAAGTATGAGGACAGCCTTGGGGCAAAAGAGAGGCTTCTGGGAGAAGAAAGAGGGTTTCACGGACAAGGTGTCCCAGCCAGAGCTGGAGAAAGGTTGGTGAGGACCCAGTGTCTTCTCAGCTGCCCTGGGGTCCTTTCTATCCCACCTGAGACTGGACCACACTGGGCAGGGTAGTATATGGAGGGGGCACGCGAGGGTGCAGTACAGAGCTGTCAGGACGAGGGCAAGTGTGGGCACCCAGCATGTGTGTGTCGGGCGGCTGCTACGCCCCCTGCTCAGCAGGCCCACTCCTGCCCCGCCCCCGCCGGACCCTCACCCCGGGCGATGCGCAGGACCCGCATGATTCGGATGATGGTGGGGTTGATGGGCAGGGCCGCGTTGATCTCAATCTCCTCCAGCGTGATGCCCATGACCGACAGCAGCACGATGGCCAGGTCCAGCTGGTTCCACCTGCGAGGCCGAGCAGGGAGGGCGGGAGTGAGATGCAGGGTGGGAAGCACTTGAGCTTAGATGCACCCCAGCTGGGAGAGGTGTCCCAGCCCTCCACCCTCCTGCCATGGCCCTCAGGGGTCCCTAATAGCCCCTCCAGATCCCAGTGGTTCCCGCTCCCTCGCTGCCCCCCAACCCCAACCCCACCGCAGCCTCTATCCCTCAAGCAAGAGGCTGACCAGGCTAAAGGAACATCTGAGGAGGAATGGGTTCTGACTCCTAGGTCTGAATCTTGAGCCAGCTGCTCCCTCTGTGTGGCCTTGGCTAGTCCATCAACCTCTCTGAGCTCCACTTGTTCCCTCTGAAAAGAAGGACTTGCATGAGGTATGCCCTGCTCTACCTGTGGGGTATGGAGGACCCATGAGAGGGGTTGGGCAGAATGCCCTGCACCTGTCAGGGCTGAAGGCAGCACCTGGGGTCAGTGGCCGTCAGTCCTCAGACTCTCACTGGTTCCCCTCCTCCAGCTGCTCCAAGCTGCCCCTGGGGTCCGGACTGCTTCCCCCCTGCAGTGCACTCTCTGCTGCCTCAGCCCAGCCCAGTTTTGCTCACCGGTCCTTGAAGAAGCGTCTCAGACCAAATGCCACCAGCTTTAGCACAGCCTCCAGCACAAAGACGGTGGTGAACATGTAGTTGCAGTACTTGAGGGCTGTCTCCAGAGACTGCAGGAGCAAAAACAGAAGCCTGATCCAGGGCCCGTGACCTGTCCACCACCTTTCCTCCAGTCAGAAAAATCTCTGCCTTGTAAGGGGAGCATCTCCTCCATCACACTTAATGCAATGGTTTACACATCTGCTTTTTCTCTTCCCACCTTACTTAACGCGCGCTGTTTATTCTAGATTGCTGCTTTTCCTCATTTCTGCTGGTCTGGTCCAATTGCCACTCAGTGGAGGCAATATAGGATAATGGTTAAGGCAGTGATTAAGAACCAGACCACTTATTGATCAATGTGAATTCAGACTCAGCACTTACTCCTTGTTTGTAGCCTTGGCAAGTCACTCTCCAGGACTTAGTTTTCCAGTCTATGAATTGGGGATGATAATAGCACCCACCTCAGAAAGTTGCTATCAAAATTAAACGAGGTCATAGTCCAAGACCAGACAGAATAAATACTTGGTTAATATGAACTTATTCCATTTCTTCATGTTAATTTAGAAGTTCTACCATTACGGCTGCATTCCATCAATGGCTGCCTGCACTCATTGTATTTCACTCCTACCATTTAAAATAACGTCCAGTTCCTCATCTGGAGGCTCTGCCCTCCCCTCTTTCCCTACTCCAGTAAGTCTTCTCAGACTCGCCCCTTCATAACACACCCCTCAGGTCCCTCATGAACACTGCCTGCAACCAGCTGGGAACCGGTCGCCTCTCCTACCCCAGGGTTTGCCCTCAGGGGCCCTGCCCCTCTGCCAGGCTCCATAGGCCCAGTAGCAGTGGAGCCAGGTGGCAAACCGAGTTCTAGTCACTCCTCCACTCACTGGCTGGAAGACTTGGGCAGTGTGTTTGATGTCTCTGAGCCTCGGTTTCTTTGTCTACAAAATCTGGAGAAAGCCCACCACACACACACATTAAGGTTGCTGCGAGGACTGGAGAGTTAATATCTGTAGTGTGTCCTGCAAAGAGGCTCGGGGAGCACACCACGGCCACTGTCACCCATGTTCAAGGCTGGACCCGAATGTCA
>SJYC01050831.1:0-68434 GCA_006408675.1 Madoqua kirkii | reverse complement strand
ATGTCAGCCCCCACCCCAACCCCACCCCATCCCACCCCACTCACTAGGCCCTTGCCCTGGAAAGGAGTGACATCTCCCTCTCACTCATCCATCCTACCAAGCCCTGAGCTTCTTAAGCATAGGACCCCGTGCAGGACCTGCTCAGACCCTGGCCCGCCCATCCCTGGGGTGGGGTCTCACTGAGGATCCGACCCCACCACATGACCTCAGGCCAGGGGCCAGGCCGGGGCTCACCGTGGGCTGGTTGTAGTGCTCCAGGGACATGGTGACCACATTGAGGCAGATGATGAAGGTGATGAAGATGTCCAGATAGTGGCTGGTGCACATGGAGTGGATGAGCAGCCTCGTGGGACAGTAGGTAGCATAGTAGGGCAGCCGCTGGGCCTCTGCAGGGTTGCAGGGTGGGTGGCGCAGACCACAGAGGGTTGGGGCAGAGGTGAGGGCAGAGCACAAGGAGGGAGAGGCGAACGGGAGGGAGGAGGTGAGGGAGAGAGATCGGGTCCACCCCGGGCCCTGGGAGTCAGCCAGGTCCACCCCACCCAGCCAGGGCACCTCGAGGAAAAGGGGTTAGCACGTGAGGCAGGGTGGCAAGGAGGGATTGTCCTCTTTGTCCTGATTGTCCTCATCCTCCCTAAATGTGCCCATTCAGGGGCTCTGGGTCTGCTGGGGACAGGATAGGGGTTGCACGGCTCAGGGCTGGGCATCCGGGCTCTGTCTCTGCCCTCTGCCTGGACTGAGCTGCAAGGCCTCGTTTGGGCAGGCAGTGGGGTCACCATCAGACTCTGGCTGGACACTGGTGACAGAGGTCAGGTCAGGCAGATGCTGGGGAAGGGCAAGGCCAGGGGTAGAGAGACCTCCGGAGGCCCAGTGGCTGGGGTCAGGCCCGGACCTTCACAGAGCAGCGGGCCCTGGGGCCAGGGGGCCGCCCCCTCCTCCGCAGAGCACCCACTCACTCCGGCGCTTCTTCTCCAGCCGCCGCAGCCGCTTCTCCTCGCGCCGCCGCGCCTCCTCGGCCTCCTGGTGCTGCCGGCACTTGTGGAAGTTCTCCACCACGACGCCCACGAACATGTTGAGCACGAAGAAGCTGACGATGAGCAGGAAGGAGATGAAGTAGAGCAGCATCCAGGGGTTGTGGTTGGGCACGGGCTGCAGGGACCAGACGGGGCTGAGGGAGGCTGGCTGAGGGAGGCACCATGGGGCCACTGCGGGGGGGTGCCCTCCCTCATCGAGCCTCCCTGCAGAGCGGGCACTGGTAACAGCCTCCCAGGCAACTGGGAGATTTGAAGGTGGAGGTAGGAAGTACCCACCCTGCCTGGCACAAGGATGGTGCTCATCAAAGACAGTGCCCCCTTCCCTGCCATCTGTCTTCTTCCTCTACCCACCATTTATTCATCCACCCACTGACCTATCCGTTCATCCACTCATTCACCATTTACCCATCCATCACCCACTCATTCATCCATTTACCCATCCATCATCCACTCATTCACCATTTACCCATCCATCATCCACTCATTCACCATTTACGCATCCATCACCCACTCATTCATCCATTTACCCATCCATCATCCACTCATTCACCATTTACCCATCCATCATCCACTCATTCACCATTTACGCATCCATCACCCACTCATTCATCCATTTACCCATCCATCATCCACTCATTCATCCATTTACACATCCATCACCCACTCATTCACCATTTACACATCCATCACCCACTCATTCATCCATTTACCCATCTATCCACTTATTCATCCATTTACCCATCTATACAGTTATTCATCCATTTACCCATCCATCCACTTATTAATCCATTTACCCATCTATCCAGTTATTCATCCATGTGCTTATCATACATCTATTCATCCAACCATTCATTCATTTATTCATTCATCTAGAAACAAGCCAGGAAACAAAGCAGCCAGCAGAGGAGTGATAACAGCCCTGATGGTGTGTGTGTGTGTGTGCGCGTGTGCACATCTGTGTGTGTCCATGTGTGTGTTAGTGGGGGTGGCAGCCAGGAAGAGTGTACAGACAAAGAAGTGGAAGGTGATGTCACCACGTGTTCTCATTCCTCCATATCCCCAACCTCCACCTCTATGTCCACTCCAGAGCTGTCCAGGGTGAAGCCAAGAGCCCGCAGGGGCCTACAGGCCTCGGAGCATCCCCAGCTCCGATGCCCTCACTGAGTGGGTCCTGGCATGACCTACAGCATCTCCCTGCTCCTTCTGCCGATGACTTCCGTAGCCAGGACACTGCTGACCCTGACCAGCCATGTGTCTTGCCTAAGGCCCCCACCTAGCCCCCGAGGGGACCCCTGCTCTCAGAGGGATCTTGGGGGTGAGGGCTCAGACCCAGCCTCCTCGCTGACCCCTTTCACCCTCCCACTCCCAAGTCCATCCTCACCCGGCAGCCCCAGGAGGCTCCCACGAGCTCACCTCGCTGTCACCCTTCACTGGTGCCCCCTGCCCTCCGCTCCAGCCCTAGCTGTGCGCCTAGGCCCTCCTGCCCTTCCTGCCCTGCTTACCTCCTCCACCCGCCTCCTGCCACTCTCCTTCCGCCTCCTACCCCCGCCCTGGCCTCATGACTCCCTGAGCCTGTCACTGTCCCGCCCAGGCGTGCACCTGCTATCCTCGCAGCTGGCCCAGCCCCGGGCCTCCTCTTACTCCCGCTTCTCTATCCACAGGCTCTGCAGCCCTCTGGACAGAGCCAGCTCACGCGCTCTCCCTGCAGAGAGCAGGCTTGCAGAAGCAAACGGAGCACGGACTTACACCAGCCGGGGCGCAGCCCTAACGGGAAGGGTGCAGGCCGGGATCGGGAGGGACGGGTATGGCTGACAGTGGGAGACACCTGCTTCAGACCCCGGGGGCCCCAAAGACACCGTGTTGCTCCCCTGCTGCCCAGGCAGACCTGGCCCGGCCGCGCCCACCTGCTGGTCCACTGCGACGGCGTCCAGTCCATTGTACATAATGTTCACCCAGCCATCCTTGGAGGCCAGCACGAAGAGGGACATGAGGGCCTGGAAGACATGGGGGGAAGGGGGTGGGGAGATGGCATGGGCCTCTCAGGCTGCATCTGCCCCTCGGAGGGACAGACAGGCCTTCCCCGAGTCCAGGGCAGAGCTGTGTCCTTGACCGACAGACCTTTTCTGAGAACACGCCGTGTGCCTGCCATGTGCCCCGCAGGCACTGCTGCAGGAGAATGAGCACTGGACTGGGAGTCCTGGGCTCCAGTCTCAGCTCTGAAATTAACCACGCAAAAAATTCATGACATCTTTTCCCCTCACCCACAGTACGGCGCTAACGCTTCAGGGCCGAGGATCAGCGGAGACTTTAAACTGGAAGGTTCCTGAAAACATGAGGGGCCCTGCCTCTAGCGCCTGAAACAGGAGCTCTCAAGAGAAGTCAGGACCAGCTCAAGTTCTGCCACTCACTGGCTGTGTGTCTTGGAGCAGGTTCCTTCCTGTCTCTGGGCCCCAGCTTCTTTGTCTGTAAATGGCAATATTTACCTTCACTAATGATATTAGAAACAGAGGTGATCTCCAGGGGATAGCCAGCCAAGGCTTCTATATGGACAGCAGGCCAAAGCATCCACGGGAGAGGTCTCCTGCCCTGTACCGGCTCCTCCGTCCTATCCATCCAGGCCTCAGACCCTTCCTCTTTGCTTCTCAGAGGGAATGGTGCTGAGGGCTGCCTGGAAAGGGCTCAGGCCCAGGAGCAGGACAGGGGACAAAAAGAGAGCCTCTCTACCAGGGAGGCACACGAAGTCCTTACAGCTCAAGGGGCAAATGTCCCTGTGAGCCCCTAGATCACAGAGGTCTGAGGTGCAGAGAGCCTGGGGACCTTGGAGTCACAGACCTGCTATCACTGCTCCAATTTACAGATGAAGACACTGAAGCACAGAGAGGGTCAGAACTGGCCTGAGGGCACACAGCTGTTAAGAGGTCCAGGAAGGGATCTAAGGTTCCAGGCCATGCTGGAACCTCCCACATGGTTCTGCGGAGACCTACTCAGGGGTCTAAGGTCATCAGGCTGCCATTAAGCAGATTTTCCAGAATGGGAAAGGGCTGAGTGGGGGAAGGGAACCAGGAACCAATGTCCACTAAAGCACTTACTAAATGCCAAGCACCTGCCAGACACTGTATTCAGGGTCCCTAAGCCTCACACTACCTGTGAAGGGAGTTCTACCCCTACCCATTCTACAGAAAAGAAAACCAAGGCTTGAAAAGCAGAAGCCCTGGCAGGGGAGGACTGAAGCCTGGTCTGTAGTCCTGTTGCCACCGAAGAGCTGTCACTCCCACCCATCTGGGGTGGGGCAGGTCAAGAGCAGGAGCGGGTGCTCACCTGGCCCAGATTGTCGAAGTTGTACTTGTGATGGACCCAGCGGTAGTTGGCAGCCACGCAGTCGGAGCGGTTAGTGATGTTGCGGGTGTCTACACCCAGACAGTGGTAGAACTTGCCCTTGAAGAGCTGGGGGTAGGAACACAGGGCTAGTGACCATCTAGCCAGTGCTCCCAGGGGATGGTGGTGGATGGGGTGCAATTGGGGTGCAAATCAGAAAAAGGACCTGCTCTTCCAGGGGCACGTCAGCTGTGCCTGAGCCAACCCACTCTACCCCACCCGCTCTCCAAGTCCTCCAGCATGAGGCAGGGCTACACTCATCCCATCTCACAGGTGAGAAGACTGAGACCCAGTGATGCTAGGTTAATCTCCCAAAGTCATCAGGTTCAGGAAATGGCAGAGCCAAGTTCACAGCCTGGTCTATTTCCAGCTCTTCCACAGATCCCAGAGATCAGAGCCCAGTGCGTACACTGGGGATTCAGACAGGGACTCCACACAAGAAAGTTGCCTGTACACCCCCAAGGGAGAGAGAGAGAGAAAGAAGCAAGGGGACCCTCTTAGGGACCCAAGCCCTCTCCATGTCAACTGCCTAGAAGGGGCAGATCCACTGTCTGCACGAAGCAGTTCCTGCCCAGGCAGCCACGCTGTGATCTCTCAGCGACCCCAAAGGACATCTGCGCACGGGTCTCCTCCAGAGCGACAGCCCAGAACACAGGACCAGGTGGGGAGCCTGGGGGCCTCAGAACAGGGCTCGGGTCCTCAAGAAAGAGAGTCTCCATGGCACTCGGACCACAGAGGGCCCAGGTCATTCTGGCCACCCCCCAATCACAGTCTATGGTCCCCCTCATCCCCGTCCAGCCCTGAGGCACCATCCTATTCCCAAACTGGGCTCCAATCCAAACCTGAGTGAGCTCAGGGCCCCGCCTGGGTCAGAGGCTCTCCATGGTGCCCACCCCAGTGAAGCCAAGCTGCCCTTCCAGGTCTCGCCCCCATGGTCCAGCTCACCTCTCCATGCCAGTCGTAGCTCCAGGACTCTCTCCACCAGTGCTCTGCTTGTCCCCACCTCCCCATGTGCCCATCTGCCCTGACATTCATTGCCCCTACTGTGACCCGCCCAAACCACTTGTCTTTCAAGGCCCAGTGAAAAGGCCACCTCCTTCCCCATTGTCCCCGGCCCAGCCCTGTGTTCCTGCCTCCCTTGGCCCCTTGTGATCCCATTTACCCTGCCTGCTCTGCGTTCAGCCCTTTGGGCCCTGTCTGCCTCCCTGCCTGGAATGGGAGCTCCCTGCTGGCAGAGACCATGGCTGCTCCACCAGGGCATCTGGCACAAAGTCCCAAGAGCTGCAGGAACGTGGAGACTCTTCCTCAACTACAGAGCCCAGCCTACTGCCAGCCCAGCCTAGGGCCCCTCACCTGCACCCCCAGGATGCCAAAGATGATGAAGAGGCGCAGCAGATGAGGACGATGTTGCCGATGGGCTTTAGGGAGGAGATGAGTGTCTCCACCACCAGCTTCAGGCCAGGTGCCCGGCTAATGACACTGTAGGCAGGGAGGGGCCAAGGATACCGTGAGCCACCAGCCAGGCCGGGGACAGTCCCTACTAGGCCTGAGTCACCAGAGCAGAGGCCCCTAGGCCACAGATTATATGCACAGACAGGCGCACATACATGCTGCACCCTCCTCTAGATACTGGAGGCCCAGAGATGGCAGTGAGATCCCCAGGGACACACAGAGAGCGGGTAGCAGCCCTGGGGACCACCTTCAGCCCCCACCTTCCAGCACCTGCTGCAGGCCCCGCCCCCAGGAGCAGGGCCCATAGCCGGGGGTTCAGATGGTGCCCGGCACATGCTACAGGGGACTGCGTGGGTGCAGAGGGGGAGAGTGAGGGGTCCACTTAGACCCTGGGAGATCCCTCCGGCAATGCAGGAAGCCCCGTCCGCAGGGGCAAGGTCCTCACCGCAGGGGTCGTAGGGTGCGCAGGAGCCGCAGGACCCGGAGGACGCCAAGGATCTTGGCTCCCCCAGCCGAGGCCACGGACACCACAATGTCAATGATTGACACGAAGACGAGGAAGCCATCAAGGACGTTCCAGCTGCTGCGCAGGTACGCCTGCTCCCCGAAGTACAGGCCCAGTGAGACCACCTGGGGCGGGGTGATGGGCGGGGTCAGGTAGGCTTCCGGGGAGCAGGCGGGCGGGAGTGGATGCATCCACTGCCACCCCTCTGAAGGCAGGTTATAGGTGTCCCCTTACCCAAGGAGCCGCTCCCTGAAGCACAGGCCCACGACTGCCCGGTTCCCTTCTCCCTGCATATCTGGCTGACCCCCATCAGAAGCCAAGCACTCCCGGAAGCATCCTAGATGGAGCCCTCTCCGTGCCCCACGCCTCCGGCAGGTACCACCATGACACTGGAAATGCGTTGTGAGTGCCCACCCGGCAGACATGAAGCTGACCTCACCTCCCTCCTCCTTCCTCTGCCCCAGGAGCCCAGCCCAGTGGCTGGCACCAAGTGGGGATGAGCCTCCAACACCCGCTATGGAATGCTGCTGAAGGGCAAGTGGATGACCAGCTGACGGAGGCTGGACCAGATCCTGGGGCCCCAGACAGGAGAAGGAGAGGTCCCAGGTGAAGCCAGTACCTTCAGTGTCATCTCGCCCACGAAGATAGCTGTGAAGATGTAGTTGGACACAGTGAGGAAGATGCGTTCCTGAAAGAGCCGGGAGAGGCTGTGGGTCCAGGGGCCTCCCAGAACTGACAGCCTCTGCCTTCAGGCAAGGGGCACCAAGGGGCACCCAGGAGAGGCTGCCGCTTCACAGTCCATGGAGGCGGCCCCTCTCCAGAGGCATGCCCCCGGCCCCACCTCCCTCCGTGGCACTCGGCCTCATAAGCTCTCCAACCCCCTGCCCCCAGCCCAGCATGCTATCCCACAGCAGGCCCTGGCAGACATGAAGCTGACCTCACCTCCCTCCCCTTCCTCTGCCCCAGGAGCCCAGCCCAGTGGCTGGCACCAAGTGGGGATGAGCCTCCAACACCCGCTATGGAATGCTGCTGAAGGGCAAGTGGATGACCAGCTGACGGAGGCTGGACCAGATCCTGGGGCCCCAGACAGGAGAAGGAGAGGTCCCAGGTGAAGCCAGTACCTTCAGTGTCATCTCGCCCACGAAGATAGCTGTGAAGATGTAGTTGGACACAGTGAGGAAGATGCGTTCCTGAAAGAGCCGGGAGAGGCTGTGGGTCCAGGGGCCTCCCAGAACTGACAGCCTCTGCCTTCAGGCAAGGGGCACCAAGGGGCACCCAGGAGAGGCTGCCGCTTCACAGTCCATGGAGGCGGCCCCTCTCCAGAGGCATGCCCCCGGCCCCACCTCCCTCCGTGGCACTCGGCCTCATAAGCTCTCCAACCCCCTGCCCCCAGCCCAGCATGCTATCCCACAGCAGGCCCTGGCAGCCTGTCCCTCTGCCTTATCCCCTGCACCGCCTGAAGGCCCCAGCCACTCACGGTGCTGCCAGCCTCAATCTGGGGCCGCTCCAGGGCGATGGTGATGCAGTTGAGGAAGATGAAGGCCAAGACAACATAGTCAAAGAGCTTGTGGGCAATGATGGTCTGACACAGGACCCGGAACCTGGGCAGGGTGGGCAGGGGACCATGTGAGTGTCGGTTTGTCCCTCACCCTGGCTGGAAGGAAGGCAGAAGGCCCTGGCACACATGGGGACCAGGGTTTCCTGGAAAGCTGACTCTTCTCTTCTGGACACATCACAGGTGACGGTTTCACATCTTCTCAGGATGCCACTTGACCACACTGCAAGCTCCTAGCACCCCAGGATGAAGGGTGCCCACCTAGCCTCGACACTCAAAGCTTTCCAAACACCAGCCCATGTCCCTGAGCCTGTCTTCAGCTGCATGGGCACACATGGCCAGATACCCTCATCTCCTGCCCCCAAGCCTTTCCTCAGGCTACTCTCTCCACCTGGACCGGCCACCACCTTCTCACACTCCTTCTTCATCTGCAGAATGCTGTCTGCTTCCAAAGCCCAGCACAAAGGCCACCTCCTCCAAGAAGCCCTTTGATGCCCCCTCCAGAGGGAAGCACTGCAGGTTCTCAGAAGATTTATCCAACCTGGTGCCCAGCACAGGAATGGCTTAGGGTAGAGAAGATGCTCAGAAAAGCCCCCACCCGAACCCCTCCCTCCCCTGCAGGCTCTGAGGTATAAGTGACACCCCCCTAATGGTCTTGCTTGGCTTGGCAGAAATCTCCCTCCCAGACACATCAACCTCCTACACTAAGGGCACCCGAAGCCTGGCGCTGCCCACCTGTTCTCGGGGGAGAAGAGGTAGACAGACCAGTCCTCGCGGACTTCACACCAGTCAGGCTTGTAGACGTCGATCATCTTGCGGACTCGGAAGCACAGAGTCTGGCAAGAGAAGGCCACGGGGTCAGGTAGGTCAGCGCTGCCCAGAGCTGCTCACCTCTACCCATCCTGGCCATCTAGCAGAGTGTGGCCACTGGATGACCTCCAAACTCTCCTAGCAAGACCAGAATGCTCGCCCCACCCAGGGTAGGCCAGGAGGACTTCTGTGCCAGGGGTGGGCCCACTCAGAGGTGGGCAGCCCAGGCCTCGACCCCTGCTCACGCACCTGAAGTCCTCTCCCCACGCCCGTTTAGGCAGGGCCCCATTCAAGCCCCTCCCCTAGGCCCCTCCCTGTTCTATGCCCGCTCTGCACCTCGTGGTCCCTTGGGCTGCCCCAGAGCCCCGCGCACTCACGTAGTCGATCTCCTCCTCGTCCTCCCCGCGATCCCGGCGGTCATCCATCTTGGTGAAGACGTCCTTGGCGATGCTGGGCATCCTGCCATTGCAGTCCTCGTGCCCGGGGGCCGGGCCCGCTGCCCTCCAGGCCGCCCGGGAGTGGGTGCCCATGGTGGGCACCAGCTCGGCCAGGTCCACTGAGTCTCTGGTGTCGAGGGACAGCGTTCGGCGGTGGTGGCAGTGACGGTGCGCCGGGTGGGGACCATGATGTGCGTGGTGGGTGTGCGGGGCATGCAGGGGCGCAGTCCGTAGCGGGCCCTCGTCCCGGGCACCCTCGCAGCCCCGGGCGCCACCACGCTCAGCGGAGAGCAGGGACTCATGCTCGGCTGACGATTGCTTGTGCTTGAGGCTGTTCCAGCTGGAGCGACGGCTGGCCCAGGCCCCGCTGCGGCCCCACGGCCCGTAGTAGGAGCTCCGAGAGCTGGACTGGGAGGAAGCCCGGGGCTCTGGTCAGCGCCATCACACACAGTCACGGCTGTGACTAAAGGCAACCTGCATACCTGCTGAGGCCCAGAGGGGGCCACGCATCTGGCTACTGGGGGACAGATGGGGCTAGACCCCAGGAGACCTGTCCCTGCTCTGCCTCTGACTCCATCCTCATCTTGGGACATTTGGTCACCTCCACCCTGTGGTTCTGTCCCTCTTGCCCCCTCATTTCTCATGAAAAAGGTACAGCAAGTTAGGGCATCTGCCCATTTTACAGGAAAGGAAACTGGAGGCTTAGAGAAGCATTCTAACTTGGCCTTGGTTACAAAGCTTGGTGGTGGCCGAGGCCAGATTGAAGCTCAGGTCTCCCCAACCCCGAGGCCCAGCTCTTTACCCTGCACATTCACATTGCTGCTAAGACCAAAACCCAGCTCTACACCAGACCCACTGGCACTTTTCACTCATTCCTTGTTCCCTGGGCACCCAGGAATACAATGACATGGTCCTTGCCTGGTTCTGGCTGGGCAGTCTGGTGTCCTAAGCCTAGGTACCAGCCTGAAGCTGGTACCAGACTGGCAGACACATCTTCTCTGGGTCACTCAGCACACACCGGCAGGAAGCAGCCATCCAGAGCACCCCACAAGGACTCACCAGGGAGCGCTGGTCGTAGCTCACCCTCCCCAGTGACATGACACTGCTCTTGCGGGAGCCCAGGGCCATTAGCACGGGGTCTGGCTGCAGTGAGAGGCGGGGGGTGGATGCTGCAGCCCCAGTGGGGCCCAGATGTCCACCCAGTGGGAGATTGGGGTCCAGGTGCCCATTGGGGGTATGGGGATTGGGCAGAGCTTGGGATCTGGAGGTTCAGATAGAGACAGAAGGAGGGGCAGACAGGAGGACAGAACAAGAGCAAAAGAAGCCGTGAGATGAAGAAATAGACATGGACAGTAACAGAAAAGAAGAATTTTTCTGGAGAGACCTCCTCCACCAGGAAGTCCTCCTGGTTGGACCCCATTACACGTGCCTCCCCTATGCCCATCTCCAAGGCTTTCAGCTTTACTTTTGGATAAGTGAAGCCCTTGCCTTCCATGTTTAGAGGCCAGCTCTGGGCTTCATCCAGCATAGGAGCCTCACTCCTGTACTCATTGCCGGAAGAAGGCAGAACCTATCTAGCCCAGTTGCTGAGGACACAGCATAGATTGGGGAGGTTTCTTTCCAGCTGCCCAGAAGTACTCAACAGAACCCAGGCAGGCATCCTGAGGCCCAAAACTCTTCCTAACAGGCCAGCTGTGTGGAGGGGTGAGGGTGGGCCACATGGCTAGAATTCAGGAGAGCCATGACCGTCACTGACCTTTTTGAGATTCAGCATTTCTGTCTATTATAAACGTAAACAACAAACCACAGAATTAGCAGTCCCGGAGCCTTGGCTTGAGGGGAAACTAGATGCTGTACCCTCTGCCCACCTGGAGCTCTGGGGAAAAGTCCTGGCCTCCCAGGTGATGAGTGGAAATCTGGTTACCTCCGCTGCAGTCCAGGCCCTCCTGAAGCTTGTCAAACTCCTCCATGTTGGATGAGCTCTGGTCCTCGTCCGAGTAGGAGCGATTGGCATCACCCTGGGAGACCGTCCCTCACGTTGGAACAAAAGTCAGTTTAGCCCTCTCCCCCCTCCTGAATTTTTCAATGGGTGTTTTTACCGTTTCCCCCCCAACACACACACCATTTTACAGATGGGAAAACTGAGGCTCTGAAAAGGGAAGTGAGAAGCTAATGAGGACCTCAGCCAGAAATCCACATCTGCCTGACTGCAAGTGTCCCCCAAGCCTCAGAAAATGGAGCAGGCAGGATCCAGCATCCAGATCTTGGGGACTCTAGGATATCAGAGATGGAGAGGCTTATTCCTACATCCCTGGAGGATAGGCAGGGGTCCTAGATGCAGCCTCCAGTTGCATGCTTCCTGTGATGGGAAGCTCACCACCTCACTGGTAACATTCTCCTCTGGAGACCCGTTGCCTGCTAGATATTTGAATTGCAGTCCTCCTCTATCCAGGCCACCCCCTCCCACCCAGTCTCATACAGGCCCCAAAGGGGTGCTTCCTCCACCAAAGCAACAGTCACCTCCGCCTGGAAGCCCTCCACCAGGATGGCCACCAGCAAGTTGAAGAGCACATAGTTGCCGAAGGTCATGAGGGCAACGAAGT
Organism: Madoqua kirkii; assembly: GCA_006408675.1. NCBI lineage: Eukaryota > Metazoa > Chordata > Mammalia > Artiodactyla > Bovidae > Madoqua > Madoqua kirkii. The sequence continues at coordinate 56,666 of SJYC01050831.1, read as the reverse complement.
AGAGGGAGGCCCAAGGGGAGGTGGAAGCCATGCCGTTGTAGAGGACGACGTTCCAGTCCTCCTGGGTGAGGATCTGTGAGGCAAGAGGATCGACTGCTTAGCCCCTGGGTATCCCCAGGCCCCAGCCCACTGGGTTTCCTAGCTGCAGGCACGCAGCAGCCCGTGCACACCTGCACACAGCATCCTCTCACACACAGTCGTGCACACCCAGCATCCTCGCGTAGCACGGCCCCGGCTGGGGCAGAGCCACAGACCCAAGCGCATGCACATACACACACACACACACACACACCTTGCTCTTCCTGCTGCCTGGCTTGCCCACACCCTCAAGGCCTGCATCACATATTCCTGCCCTAACACTCGCTCCCAGGTGACCAGCGCTCCCTCCTGGCTGGCCCCACAACCCCACCCCCATGACCACAGTACCCATGAGGAAATGGTTTCAGGGAAGAATCAGCCCCAAAGTCTCAGGGCAGGAGTGGACGCACAGGGACGGGCTCTGGGCGGTCAGTCCAGTTCTCACAGCCAGAGCTGCGGCAGTCTGGCCACTGGAGGCTGGGGTTGAGGGGCCTCCTTGCAGGCTTCTGCTCTTCCCCAGACTCTCTAAGGCTGGGGACACCTCCAAAAAGTGACAGACACCCGTGGACACAGGCCGGGGCTCACCTGGAACACCGTGACGATGGCCCACAGCAGGGAGTCGAAGTTCTTCCTGTCAGGGACTGTGTCTCCTGTGTCCGTGCGCAGGCTGAATTTGCAGCCAAAGATGTGCATCCCAAGGATGCTGGGGGAAGGATGGAGGTGGCTCAAGGGGCTCACACACACACCAAGCTCTCTGCCCGCCCACCCTGCTTCACTCTCAGAACAGCCTACTAAGAGGAGAAGCACCAGAGTTGGTCCCATTTTACAGATGTGAACACTGAGGCTCAGAGGGGCAGGATTTGCCCAGGGATGAAGTGACGGTGTCAGGATTCACACCCAGGTCTAGGGAGCTGCGTGGAGAAGCCCAGTCACATTCCCCCAGGCCCCTGCCCATGGCCCTAGCAGACCCCTCGGGTGTGGCGCCAGGGTAGGCAGGGCTCACCTGAAGATGAAGATGAAGAGCATGAGCAGCATGCAGAAGGTGGCCACGTTGTCCATGGTCTTCATGAGCACCACGAGCTGGCGCCGCAGTGCAGGCATAAAGCGCACCAGCTTCAGCACCCGCAGCAGCCGGAAAGTCCGCAGCACCGACAGCCCGCCGTCCGCCTGCCCCACGATCTCCCAGATGCTGCAGCCGGGCCAGCAGGCAGGGCAGGGAGGGGAGAGAGGCAGGAGGGGTCAGCGGGATGAGGGCAGAGGAAGAAGTGGGGCCGGGGAGACAGAGATGCACACCTTCCGTCCATACACTCGTTCACCCAGCTGATCTGTCTGCCAGGTCGCTGCGGCTCGTGGCACCCTAAACCCGGGGCTCTGAACCTGGACTCCACGGACCGCCCCCTTCAAGAAGTCTACAGCCCATGAATATCGCTGACCTCTTTTTGAGATTCAGCATTCCTTTAATTATGAAGGTCAACAACAAACAGCAGAGAATTAATTAGCAGTCCCTATGACCCTGTGGCCAGTCGAAATCATTGGTGGTTTTCTACCACGTGATGGCTGATACAGATATTTCTGGATGTTAGCAATGCTCATCCTTTCTCTGGAAAGTGGTTGTTATGGACCCACTACTACTGATATTGATATTTAATTCATTCACCCAGAAGCACATCTATATTGATAAATCATACATTTTCAAATATTTTCATAACTGGTTTTCGGTGTAATTGACTTCCTTTGATCTTATGTACTTCATTTACATCCATAGTTGGATGGCATCACTAACTCGATGGACATGAGTTTGAGCAAATTCCGGGAGATGATGAAGGACAGGGAAGCCTGGTGTGCTACAGTCCATCGGGTTGCAAAGAGTCGGACATGACTGAGCAACCGAACAACAACAGCTCCATTTACTGGCTGGGGTCAGTGCATAATACCCCTCCCGCCTCGCTCTATTTCTAAGTCCGCAGGCTAGGGAGGTGGGGTCAGCACCTGATGATGACGATGATGCTGTCGAAGATGTTGTAGGGGTTGCGCAGGTAGTCGAAGAGCCCGAAAGCAGCCAGCTTCAGCAGCATCTCCAGGGCAAACATGCTGGTGAAGACCACATTGCAGATCTCCAGGATGTTGGTCAGCTCCTCAGGCTATGGGGATGTTGGGACAGGGGACAGGGACCCGGTCAGGCCAGAGGGCAGCCGTGGATCCCCCACTCTGGACACTCATCAGCTCTCAAACCCCAAGGGAGGGCCTGGCTCTGCCACCCTGACCCCATGGCCTACAAGTCGGGGTCCTCGCTGGACCTCCATCCTCCCCCTGCACTTGGCCTCTGCATAGTCTCTGCTGTCCCAAGAGGGCTACTGAGATGAGAACACACAGGGCCGACCTCCCATCAAATGGGCAATGATGCCCGCACTGCTCCCTGAAGGCCACATTATGGTACCCAATTTACAGATAAGGAAGACGAGGCTCAGAAGGCAGCCTGAGGTCACATGGTTAGACAGAGAGCAAGACAGGAAGGCAAACCAGTGACTGCGGAGATTCCTGTTTGCCCATGACCCTAACCCATTTAGTGAGTGTGTACAGGTCCTGTTCTGTGCACTTCGTAAGTATCGTGTCACTTAGTCCTTCACAAAAGCCCATCTGAATGCAGGTCAAGAAGTGACAGTTAGAACCAGACATGGAACAACGGACTGGTCCCAAACTGGGAAAGGAGTACGTCAAGGCTGGATATTGTCCCCCTGCTTACTTAACTTATATGCAGAGTACACCATGTGAAATGCCAGGCTGGATGAAGCACAGACTGGAATCAAGACTGCCAGGAGAAATATCAATAAGCTCAGATATTTAGATGACACCACCCTTATGGCAGAAAGCAAAGAGGAACTAAAGAGCCTCTTGATGAAAGTGAAAGAGGAGAGTGAAAAAGCTGGCTTAAAGCTCAGCATTCAAAAATCAAAGATCATGCATGGCATCCAGTCCCATCACTTCATGGCAAATAGATGGGTAAACAACAGAAACAGTGAGAGACTTTATTTTCTTGTGCTCCAATATCACTGCAGATGGTGAGTGCTGCCATGAAATTAAAAGATGCTTGCTCCTTGGAAGAAAAGTTATGACCAACCTAGACAGCATATTAAAAAGCAGACACATCACTTTGCTGACAAAGTTCTGTCTAGTCAAAGCTATGGTTTTTCCAGTAGTTGTGTATGCATGTGAGAGCTGGACCATAAAGAAGCCTGAGCACTGAAGAACTGATGCTTTTGAACTGTGGTGTTGGAGAAAACTCTTGAGAGACCCTTGGACTGCAAGGAGATCAAACTAGGCCATCCTAAAGGAAATCAATCCTGAATATTGATTGAAAGAACTGATGCTGAAACTCCAATACTTTGGCCGCCTGATGCGAAGAGCTGACTCATTAGAAATGTCCCTGATGCTGGGGAAGATTGAAGGCAGGAAGAGAAGGGGACGACAGAGAATGAGATGGTTGGATGGCATCACCAACTTGATGGACATGAGTATGAACAAGCTCCGGGAGATGGTGATGGACAGGGAAGCCTGGCATGCTGCAGTCCGTAGGGTTGCAAAGTATCGGACATGAATGAGCAACTGAATTGAACTGAAGAGCCCATTATGCAGATGAGGAGACAGGTTCAGAGAAGGCCAGTCCCCTGCCTGAGGCTGCACAGCTAGTACCTGGATTTGAACCCAGGCAGCCTAACTCCAAGGCTCTGCCCTTTGCCCCTCTATACCCAGCCCTCCCCCAACCTCCTTCCTTCCTTAGCAATTGCCTTCTCCAAATTGTGGGTGGCTGATACCACCAGCGCTGTGAAGGGCAGACAGAGGCCCTGCCCCTACCGTGTGCCACCAGGGCTTTCAGTACACTGGACCACCCGGTCAGTGGGGCTTACTTCACCCAGAGAGGTTGAAGGTCAAAGGGAAAGTCACTCAGTCATGTCCGATTCTTTGTGATCACATGGGCTGTATGTAGCCCACCAGGCTCCTCTGTCCATGGCGTTCTCCAAGCAAGAACACTGGAGTGGGTTGCCATTCCTTTCTCCAGGGGATCTTCCTGACCCAGGAATTGAAACCAGGTCTCCCACACCGTAGGCAGATTCTTTACCAGCTGAGCCATGAGGAAGCCCCTGAAGGTCAAAGTCCCAGCTACTCAGAGAGACTAGCCCCTCTGTCCACAGACCCACCCTCTGCCCCTGGAGCTGTATACCTGCTAATTATTAGCAGCACGTGACACCCCTACATGTGAGACTACCCGAGGAATGCCAGTATATTAAACAAGCTACCCTATAGCCACGGCTGGGGATGGGGTTACAAGTCCACCCTCACTGCCCAGGCCTCAGTTTCCTCATCCATAAAATGGGAGATGGAGTGAGAGGAGGGCTAAACAGGGCTCCAGCCCCTTCTCTCTCCACCCCTCTCCCCTCTGCTGGTTCTTCCAGGACTGGTCAAGTGCCTAGTCTCTACTCACCACCGGTCAGGTTGTTCCTGCCCAAATCATGCAGCAGGAAAGGGCCATTTGTCAGGCCTGAGCTCAACCCCAACTCAATTACTGACACCTCAGCCACCCTGCGAGGCCACTGTTGTCATCTCCGTTTTACAGATGAGGAAACTGAGGCTCAGAGAAGGGAACTGCCGTGCTGAGTCACCTGGTAAGGCTGTGGCAGAGCCACCAAGTCAGACTTCAAACTGCGCTCCCAGTCCTCACACCCACCCCCGAACTCATCCATCCATCCATCCACTCGTCCACTGTTGCAGGCTCTCCACAGCGTCGGTCAAGGGCTGGGCTTGTGCTACCCAGGCCGGGCAGTGGTGAGCCAATCGTGACATTCTTCCTGCCCTTGAGAAGTGCAGGCTCCACTGGCAGAGCCTATCATGCAGCTTAACAAAGCAGTTCGCAGATAAAAACAGAGGGAAGTTGAAGGTGGTTTAGGCCATAGGGTCAGGGGAGTCTGGAGCAGCTTCCTGGAAGAAGTGACATCTCAAGGAGAGCTCAAAGCCAAGAGGGGGAGTGGGTAACAGGGAGAAGAGAAGGTGTCCAGGCAGAGGGACCAGCTGGAGCGAGGGAGGGAGGTGGGAGAAATCCCAATATCGGGTCCACTCGCTCTGGCCCACCTCTCCCACAGAGCAACAGGGACTCAGGGCCTGACTTTGACTGCACTTGGGTCAAAAGGAGAAGAGAAAAAAATAGCAACCCAACCCTCTGCTTCCCGCCTGGTGCCTGGGAAATCTAATAAAACTGCCAGCTCCTCTCAAGGCCAGATCAAAGGAGAAGGCACCATTTCCATCTGTAATTACATTTGACTCACAAAATGGCCCCAAAAGGGGAGTGGGACCCTGAGAGAGGCCCCCAGAGAGGGAGGGGCTGGGGCCCAGCATCCCAAGCTAAGCCAGGGCCCAGATGCTCTTGAGAGTCACCAATTTCCCAGCCCGCCAAAAGGGAGATGAGAGATGTGGCTGCTGACAGTCTGCGACAGCGGTCACCCCACTTGGGGCCACGTGCCGCACACGCGCCTGCCCACCCACAACCGATGGGAACCTGCCACCTGGCTCTCCCCGAAATGTCACCCACTTCATCCCCTCCTCCCTCGAAACAGCTGTTTCTCTAGTCAAGCACACACCTGTTAATCTTTTTCTAATGGACCATCCATCACTCCTGCGAACATTTTTCTAGGAGACAGACAGGTAGACAAACCTAGACACAGTGAGTGAGAGACCAAGCGGGGAGGCAAGGAAGAGGAACAGGGCAGCCGTCAGAGAGATGGACAGAGGGAGACTCAAAAGGCAGATGGACAGACAGACCAATATGGACCCGGGAGTGAGAAGCAAACGCAGGGTGTGGAGAGACAAGACAAAGAGAAAAACAGAGGTAAACACAGAAGGAAAGACTGCGATCAGGACACCGGATAAGTCCGAGACAGAGCCAGAAAGTGAGAGCGCTGAGGCAGACAGACAGACGGAGAGGCCTCAGAGAGGCGGCTGGAGATGGCAAAGACCCACCCAGGGGAAGCAGAGGTGCGGAAGGGCAGAAAAACCAGGTTACACCAGAGGTGTAAGCATGGAGGTGGGAGCATGGAGGGCCGATGAGGGAGGCTGCAACCTGGAGGAGAGGCCAGAAGCAGAGGGAGACGGAGGCGGGGGCAGGGGCAGAGCCAGCTCACCCCTGATGGACGCCAGGCTTGGGAGGGCTGGCTGCAGGGGCAGACAAGGGCCCCGCTGGGCAGGAACCTAAGCTGCTCCCCAGGAACCCCTCGAGCCCAGCATCACCCCCATGACAACAATGCCAGCTGGTGTTAAAAACATCCCCATGTGCCAGGTGGCGCTAAGCACTTTCCATGAATTATTCCCTCAAGGCTAAAACATTACCCTATAGTAGCCCCATTTGACAGCCAGAAAACCTGAGACCCAGAGAGGAAAAGTGACTTCCCTGGCCACAAACAGGCAACGGAAGAATCAGATCTCAAACCCAGGTCTCCTCCCTCTGGCCCGATACCTCCCCATGGTCCAGGTGCCTGCACCTCCCCTGCCTTTCTGACTTGAGGCTCCAGTTCAGCACAGACCACTGCCCTGCTTATAAGCCTTCCATGCCCCCCACCCCCACTGCCCTAAGGATAAAGCCAGTCTCAAGACCCTTCATGAACGGACAGCCCCCGGGCCTCCTAGGCTGTCTGCCCTGGCCTGTGCATATGCACCTTGAGGGCTCAGGAGGGTCTTCCACAGGAATATCTATGTTCCTGGTGCCTGCATTTGTCTCTCCTCTGTCTACTGAAATCCCAGTCATCCATCAGGATCCATCTCCAGTGCCACCACCTCCAGGAAGCCTTCCCTGACTACAGCTCATGTTGGTGTGTCTCTCCCCTAAGCCCCCATAGAGCTGGAATGTCAGGTACTAAGCTATCCCATCTTCCTCTTCCTAGAGTCACCCCAGATCTAGGTTGGCAGTGACTTGACAGGACTGCTGAAAAGAGAATAAAACCTGTTCTGACCCATCCACTGATTTGGAGGCCTTGAATGCTGTCCCCTGGGAGCTAGAGCCAGTGGACATACCCCAGCTGGGGTCAGCCCCGCTCTAGGGAGGGTTTCTGCACCACTGCCTTGCACTCCATTCAACCTGATGCTCTTTTTTCTATTTTGGCCGCACTGTGGCATATGAGATCTTAATTCCCCAAGCAGGGATCGAACCTGCGCCCCCTGCATTGGAAGGCAGAGCCTTAACCACTGGACCACGAGGGAAGCTTCTAATCCTTTGTGTTGTCCGACATGGTGACCACCCTCCAGTCTCAGGAAGGCCTTGCCCAGCTCGGGAGGAGTCATGGGCATGGTCAAGAGAGTGCCCGGAGAGGGTGGGGCTGAGACAGCCCCCTCCCAGGAGCGGTGCCTCCCCTTCACCTCCCATCAGCCTTCTGGAACCTCCAATTCAACCTCAGCATCTCGGAGCCCAGCGCTGACAGTCACTCACCACGCCACGCTGGGCAAGCCAGTTCACCTCTCTGAGCCTCAGTTTCCCCACCTGCCCGGTGGGGACAAGACACTCGCCCCGTCTTCCCTGGGGGCTGCCGAGAGGTCATACCAGGAAGAGATAGACAGCACAGGACAGCAGATGACGACGGAGGAATCTGGCTGCCCAAGCCCCCCCACCCACCTGCCTGTCACACAGACTCTGTCCCAGACGGCTCTGGGCCCCCTCACCTCCAGGGCTGCGCCGGGTCGGGAGCAGACTTCAGTGCCATCTGACCACCTCGTGGGTCACACACAGGCCCCTGCCTGGCTGACTCCTGCTTTTCCCGGCACCTCCTCCCAGGCCAGTCCCTGCACGGGGTATCCGTGACCACGAGAAACCTGGCGACAGAGCCTCGGGATCTGGCAGCAGTGACCACCTAGAGGCCGTGGGCACCCCGTCTCACCTCTCATCTGAGCTCCTGTGACACAGGGGGGCCCCTTCACAGACGGAAGAGGAAAGTGACACCTGACCGCTGCCATGCCCTCGTCACCTGCCACCCCTGCCACCCGGTGACCACGCTGAGCTCGCCGCCTGCAGGCTGTGCAGCCGGGGCCATACGAGGGACCCCCAGGACGCCTCCCCTCTGGTCCCCTCCCCTGCAGGGACGGGCTGCATGTGTTCCCGGCCTCCGCTCCCCGCTCCCGGCTTCTCTCCCTGCCCCTGGCAGCCCTGGGACACCTCTCTCTCTACCGGCACCACCTCAGACAGGAGTTGCTCAAAATAGACTCGGGGGCGGACTGCTTCCTGCCAGCACCGTCTGGGATGGGAGCGAGGGGCGTGGAACTGAGGTACCCCACGAGCAGCCCCTGTGCGGAGCTCCGCCAAACAATGGCTGCCGCTCCGAGCTGCTTTAAAGAGAATATTTTTAAAAATCTTCCCTCCCCCTCACTTCTTCCTTAATAATTTTTTTAAGCTCCAAACGGTAGCTGGGTAAACTCACCCCAAGGGTGGTGTAGTGAAAGTCGCTCAGTCGTGTCTGACTCTTTGTGACCCCATGGACTGTCCATGGAATTCTCCAGGCCAGAACACTGGAGTGGGTAGCCTTTCCCGTCTCCAAGGGATCTTCCCAACCCAGGGATTGAACCCAGGTCACCCGCATTGCAGGTGGATTCTTTACCAGCTGAGCCACAAGGGAAGCCCAAGAATACTGGAGTGGATAGCCTATCCCTTCTCCAGCAGATCTTCCCGACCCAGGAATTGAACCGGAGTCTCCTGCATTGCAGGTGGATTCTTTACCAACTGAGCTATGAGGGAAGCCCCAAGGGTGGCGTAAGGTTCCAACAAAAGTTCACAAACCATTCCTAACTAGTGGGCGTGGACTATGCGCCAGGCTACTTAATGCATTTGACCCTCCCAGCTGCTCTGGGAGGAGAGGTTCGTGTGTCCACTTCCAGATGGGGCTACTGCCTGACGGAGACCAAGTGACTTGCCCAAGGTCACCCTGATGGGCGGCAGCAAAACCAGGGGATGAAGCAGCGGGTTTCAGCATTCTGGTGGAAGACGTCAGGCTGGGGGTTGGGGCAGGTGGTGTTAATGCCTGCTGAGGATGGTGGTGAAAACTCAGTACACCAGGCTGGCTCAGGGCCTGGCGCTTAGTGGGAGCCAGGGAGCCAATCCCTATGAGGGAAAGGGCACGAAGTCAGGGCATCTGTTTGTGGACGAGGAGGCCAGGGAGGATCCTGTGAAGGGGCAGACGGTGCCAGTGAGGGCACCCCAGTGGGGAGACCAAAGGGGGCCTGCAGCACCAAAGAAAAGAGCCCCCCTCCCCACCATCTGAAGGCTGGAGTGTTTGCCCAAGTGGCAGAAGGAGAAGGCGGGCCAGGCACGGCGGGGAGACCCCGAGAGCACTCGAGCAGGGACCATGGCCTGGCCTGAGTCTGGGGCTGCAGGGAGAGGGAGAAGCTGGACCCAGAGGTCAGAGCTGCGGCCACCGTGTTGCCTTGGAGGGATGGCCGAGAAGGCGGGGACCAGTGGCACAGCAGCAAACAGGCCTCTGAAAAATAGCCCTGATTTGCAGCGTACGGCAGTTTCCACGGGGTGAATACCCCTCCTTCCATGGCCAAACCATTTGAAAGGGGGCTTGCAAAATCCTGGAATCTGAGAAAACGGGCTTCTGCAAGCTGGTTCCACAAGCCGCCAGCAGGGACCATGCTCAGGCCCTGGTGGGGCGGGACTGCGGCAGGCACCCTGCGTGCCGCTCCACCCAGAAGCTAGAGCCAGCACCCCGGCAGCACCAGTTCACGGCGGGGCCTTCCCTGGGGACGCTGGGTCAGGCAAAGGCCAGGAGACTAGGCCGGAGGCGAGGGGGCCCAGGCTGCCAGTCTCACCAACTTTACCCTTGCAGAAAGCCTCCCCACCAGCCCTCCCCAGAGACCCTCGTAATTAAGCTGGAATGGCTGGCAAATGGGCAGCTCCAAGCAGAGTGTGGTGGCAGCCCCAGGGGCCGCGTTTAAGTGAATTGGATGGAGCCTGTGCCTGGCGAGCTAATGAAGAAGGAAAAGAGAGTGGGGCCCGCCCTGGGGTGCTGTGGGGGGTGGGGGCCCACAGAAGGAGGACCACTGGGAAGCCAAGGGGGTGCTGAAACCCTGTGGGGGATGAAATCTGACCCCAACTGGCTGTGGGATCTTGGGTCAGTGCCTGTGGGATCTTGAGGCCCCCTCCCTGGGCCTCAAGCCTCCCCCTCTGGCTCCTAGAGTTCTTACACAGCTGGGGTACAGGTTAAGGGAGGGACCCCACCTAGCAGCTGGGGAACTGTGGGAGCCAGAAAATGATGTTTTTCCAAAAGGAGCCAGGGGTGGACTGACTTGTCCAGGCTGTCAGCCAAGTGTGAGCTATGGAGACATCTGTGCTAGCCCCCAGCCCTCCGTCCTGTGCCCCCATAAATGCCCTCTAGCACCACACATCCTCCCTGTGCTCCCGCCACCTTCCAGTAGCCGTCTCCGCCCCCATGGGCAGTTACCCCCCCGCCCCCTTGGGGGACCCTTTCTCTGAACTTGCTGCTGCTGCTGCTGCCGCCGCTAAGTCACTTCAGTCGTGTCCTACTGTGCGACCCCAGAGACAGCAGCCCACCAGGCTCCCCCGTCCCTGGGATTCTCCAGGCAAGAGCACTGGAGTGGGTTTGCCATTTCCTTCTCCACGAAAGTGAAAAACGAAAGTGAAGTCGGTCAGTCATGTCCAACTTGCCTCACCTCTAAACCCCAGGTAGTACCTCTCGTGGCCCAGGGGAACTGGGACCCACCATTAACTCCGTCAACACGGTCTCTGCCCCCTATGCCTCCAAAGTTGAAGACAGAAGAAGCCACGGGTTCGGCCAAGAAGGGAGACGGGAGCAGCAGGGCAACCCCAGAGGGGCCCTCAGTGCCGTGGGGCTGCAATGAATAGGGGGAGGATGTTGGGGTGGGGGTCAGGGATAGGAGGACGCCCCACCTGCTGAAGCTGTGTCATGGTAGAGCACAAGGGGCTTTGACCATCGGTGAAAAGGTCTGCATTTTGTGCCAAGGGCAACAGAGGCAGTGGAAGTTTGGGGCCAGGGCGCTCCCAGCCTCTGGAAAGACCACTCCAGGGGTTTTGGAGAGAAGACACAGGAAGGCTCAGGTGCAGAGGTGAGGCACGGAAGTCAGGATTCAGGGGGACTGGCGGGGGATGGGCTGTGGGTGAGCAAGTGTCCACGCTGAGAGGGACAGGAAGTGCTCCCCCTGGCTCTCACCCCAGGTGGCCACTGGGTCACTCATCCACCCTGAGCTCTGCCTCCTCCGTGTCTCGCCTTGGGCTGGGCACTGAGGTCACGTGGCTGAACGGGACCCAGGACAGGGGAGACAGACACTCAGCGGGTACGTGCCAGGCCCCGAGCACGCACATGCCAGCCCGCCCTGTGCCCGCCCCCTCGCCCCGCTCCCCACTGGCCTGCTGATGGTGCTCGATGCCCATGCTGACGGTGTTGACCAGAATAGCCATCATGATGCCCCGGTTGAAGTACTTGCTGTCCACGATGCCCCGCAGCTTGGCTCGCGTCTCCCGCCACACGTCTTCGCACAGCCGGGCCACCCTGTCGGCTGGCCCCTCCTCGTCCTCCTTCCCCAGCTCAAGGAGGCCCCATCCTCGCTGGTCCGGGCCACATCCGCGCCGGCTTCACCCTCGCTGCCCTCCGCGTGCCCGGAGCCCAAGCCCTCCTGGCCCGAGTCGCTGCTGCTGCCCGCGCCTGAGGGCCGCCGGCCGGTGTCATGCTGGCAGCGGGGGCAGCTGGCAGGGTCGGAGGCCAGCATGGCGGAGACGGGCTGCACCAGCGTGTGGGGCGTCGGGTCCAGGGGGCTGTGTCGGGGGCACAACTCTGGAAAGGAAGCAGGGGTCAGGGTCGGGGCTTTGGGCCATGCCAGAGGCAGTCCCCACCTGCAGTCGGTTTGGCATAACCTGGGTCACCACCAGCGTGAGCCCATAGAGCCTGCCTGGAACCCACCAGCGCTGCTTGGAGGCCGACGGCTGGTGGTTCCTAGGGAAACGCGCTTCCCCTTCTGGGCTTTCCTGGCCCCCAAAGGAAGGCAGGGGCCAGAAGCACACACCCCACAGAGCCACAGGGGTGGGTTCTATTGGTTAAGACGCAGATGAGCCCTGAGGAGTGTCCTTGCTCCATCACTTCCTGACCTGTGGCCCCCCGAGATTAGTCCGTCCCCAGCCCATCCCCACTGTTTTGCTTCATGGCATCATGGAGCCTGGAAAACGGCTGAAAAGGCCAGTGTGGAGGGTAGACACCCCTCAGAGGAAGCCAAGATGGCCTCAACGTTCCTCCATTTTCCTGGGGTCTATCGCATCCAGGGAAGGAGGAGGCAGGAGCCCTGGGCAAAGGAAAGTCCTCATTCTAGAAGCACCTCTCCCCACCGCCAGGCTCCCCTCCGCACAGCTGAGTCGAGGTGGGCCCTGGGGAGCTGGTGGGAGGTCCCCACATGTGGGAGGGGCAGGAGCTGTCATCCCAGGGCTATCCCCGGAGAGGTGAGGAGCTCGCCAGTATTGGATCCAAGTTCTATGATCCATGAACCATTTCAAAGAGGCGTCAGAGAGGCTCCGTCTGGGAGGTTTGGTTCCTTCTTTTTATTTGTCTATGTTTTCCTAGATAAACGGGTTTTGCTTGTGTAGCAAAAAATGTATAACGTTAAAGGGGAAGAAAAGCCTGAAATGTTCATTTCCACACTTGCTACCAAATACCTCTGGACAAGGCTCTCTGACTCACTCACCCTCTAGACCGGAGGGGCTGCCAGGGGTGGGCCCACCTCAGCATCAGAGGTCAGAGCAGAGCACTTCCCAGCCCAGCTGTGCATGGGGTTGCCCCTGCTAAGGCTTGTTTCCCAAGGAAGGGAGGAGTTGGGGGAGGCACGGAGGCCCAGGGCAGGGGACAACCTCCTTCCAGAAGCCTTCTAGGGCTTCTCTCCACGCAGTTTCTTGGGAAAGAGTGGTGGGCGACAGCAGGAAGTCCCTAAGCAGTAAACACCCTCCTTGCATCATCCAAGAACATGGGGTGCCAGCCTTGCCCAGACCCCCGCTCCCCTGGTCACGTGCTGGGCCAGCCCACGGGCCACCTGGAGCCTCCTCCAAGACCACGCCTGGACGGCTGGCGCCCGGGGACGGGTGGGCGGCGCCCTGAGGATGAATTCTCCAGCTTGTCTCTGAGCCTCTCAGATCCCCAGAACATGAGAGCTGTAGGAGCGGGGCTCGGGGTGGCTGAGTCCACAGGGCCTGGCCTCACCCTCACTCCATGGGTGGAGGCCGGAGGGCTGCAGAGGAGCCGGGCTGGCCAGGGTCATAGCTGCCGGCGCTCCACAGCTGGGGTGCAGTCCTGAGGCTGGCTGCCTTCCTCACTGGCAGCAACTGGGGGCAGGGCTGGGCCTGGGGTGGGGCTCACCTCCTGTGGCTCCTTTGCCTCCTCTTACCGGAGAGTTTCATGTCCCCCTGGGTGGTGGGGGCGGGGGGCAACAGAGCCTGTAACTCTGATGTCCCTGACACACTGTGTCCTTGGGTGACTCCCTTCATCCCTCTAGACCTTAGTATTCCCATCTGAACACAGGAGCCGATATTACTCTGCTCCCTTCTTAAGACTGTTTTCTAGAACAGAAGAGAAAATGAATGGAAAACCCTTTGAAGCCTAAGGGGCTAACTCTCTGGAACCGTCTACAGTCAAGCAAGAGAAATGGACCCAAGGCAGGAGCAGATCACAGTGTGTGAGGTGCCCGGCATGCCTGCTCAGGTGTGCCCGCAGGCAGGCAGGTACAGCAGGAAGCCACAGGCAGGGGCAGGGACGAGGGATGGCCTGCGGGGGAAAGGGATTTTATAGTTTCATAAAACTAAGGGAAACTATAAAGAAAGCTGAACGCCTAAGAATTGATGCTTTTGAACTGTGATGTTGGAGAAGACTCTCGAGAGTCCCTTGGACTGCAAGGAGATCCAACCAGTCCATCCTAAAAGAGATCAGTCCTGGGTGTTCATTGGAAGGACTGATGTTGAAACTGAAACTCCAATACTTTGGCCACCTGATGCGGAGAGCTGACTCATTTGAAAAGACCCTGATGCTGGGAAAGATTGAGGGCAGGAGGAGGGGACGACAGAGGATGAGATGGTTGGATGGCATCACCGACTCAATGGACATGGGTGTGGGTAGACTCTGGGAGTTGGTGATGACAGCGAGGCCTGGCGTGCTGCAGTCCATGGGGTCTCAAAGAGTCGGACATGACTAAGTGACTGAACTGAAAACTAAGGACAGATGCTTCAGTACTTTGGCCACCTGATGCAAAGAGCTGACTCACTGGAAAGACCCTCATGCTGGGAAAGATTGAAGGCAAGAGGAGAAGGGGATGACAGAGGGTGAGATGGTTGAAGGGCTTTACTGACTAAAAGGACGTGACTTTGAGCAAACTCCGGGAGATAGTGAAGGACAGGGAAGCCTGGTGCGCTGCAGTCCACAGATCTCGAGAGTCCCTTGGACTGCAAGGAGATCCAACCAGTCCATCCTAAAAGAGATCAGTCCTGGGTGTTCATTGGAAGGACTGATGTTGAAACTGAAACTCCAATACTTTGGCCACCTGATGCGGAGAGCTGACTCATTTGAAAAGACCCTGATGCTGGGAAAGATTGAGGGCAGGAGGAGGGGACGACAGAGGATGAGATGGTTGGATGGCATCACCGACTCAATGGACATGGGTGTGGGTAGACTCTGGGAGTTGGTGATGACAGCGAGGCCTGGCGTGCTGCAGTCCATGGGGTCTCAAAGAGTCGGACATGACTAAGTGACTGAACTGAAAACTAAGGACAGATGCTTCAGTACTTTGGCCACCTGATGCAAAGAGCTGACTCACTAGAAAGACCCTCATGCTGGGAAAGATTGAAGGCAAGAGGAGAAGGGGATGACAGAGGGTGAGATGGTTGAAGGGCTTTACTGACTAAAAGGACGTGACTTTGAGCAAACTCCGGGAGATAGTGAAGGACAGGGAAGCCTGGTGCGCTGCAGTCCACAGGGTTGCAAAGAGGCAGACACGACTGAGCCACGGAACAACAAAGGACAGAGAGCGGTTCGTTGTTCTGTGCATGGAGCCCACGGCAGAGCCTGGGTCCCGTGCACGCATGGGGTCAGAGGGGAACTCCCCCAGGGCGGGGCTAGGCCCCCCAGTCCAGGGCCAGCCAGGCCAGGCCTCAGCTGGTGCTCGGGAAAGCAGACAGGAGCTGAGAGTGTGGACTGCGGCTCCTGGGGAAGGCCCAGGTTCTGAACTAGATGGACACCTCTGCTTGTGCTGGAGAGACAGGCCACCTCTTCCAACTGCCGCTTCTGAGTCCCCAGCTGGAGACGCACCAGGCCTGGGTGGAGCAGCCTGGAGGCCCCGCTACTTACTGTAGTGCCTGGGCTCCTTGGTGCGCGGCCCGGGCGTGGCGGAGCCGGGCGTCCCCGGGGCCTGGCGCCGGCTCCGCAGGGCCTGGTAGAGGCCCAGGGCCCGGCGCTTGGCCTTGCGCAGGATGTGGCAGACGTACTGGAAGATCTCCTCGTAGCAGTCGCCGGGCTCAGCGTAGCTGGCCACCGTGCTGGAGGACAGGTAGCGCTGCCGCTGCTCCAGCATCAGCCGGTGCTCCCGCTGCTTGGTCTCCGAGAACTGGGAGGCACGGAGACGGGAGGCAGGTGGGGACAGGGAGAGAGAGGAGGGGGCGGGGTGTGGAGGGCCCAGAGAGACGGAGAGGCACGGGCACAGATAGGAACAAGAAAAGATCACTGAGGCCTGACTCCCAGAGGAGGCTGGGATCCAGGACAGGGGTGGCCCGGGCAGCCCCCCAGAAGGCTGCTTCCCTGAAGCCTGCTTCCAAGCCCACCCGCTTCAGACCCCTAGGTCCTGACCACAGCTGCCCTCCCGCCTGGGACATTGACACTGAGGCGGGGGAGGGAGGCAGAGACCCTGCAGGCTCTGCTAGCCCTGAAACCCACCCCAGCCCTGCCCTCGATATGGCCTTGACTTGGGCCCTAGTTGGGCCCACAGACCCCACTAGAGCGGTTTGCTTTAGAAAGAGTTTCCTTGTGTGCTTGGATGGGGTGGTAGGGAAAGGTTAGGAATTCTGCTACCTCAAGTCCTCAGGCCCTGCTCCAGGGGCCACCAGAGGCAGAAGGGCCCTTCCCGCCCCAGTTTCCAGAGTCAGGCTCCTCCCAGACATGTGCTGAGCCTTGGACCAGACTCAGCTGCAGTGAGAGAGGCGGTGGTGTTGCACCCTCCTCCAGGTTGCCCACCAGAATGTTCCTGCCGGCCACAGTCTGTCGCTCATCCCCTCTTCCTTCCTCTCCCCGACAGCACGGCTGGGAGCTGGGGTTCGGGAGATGAGGTGTGAGGGTTGTAGGGGGCTTCCTGGCCCAGAGGACTCTGGGAAAATCCCCTGCTTCTAAAGTAAGAAGATGCCTCACTCGTTTGCTCTCTGTATTTCTGGGAGACGGGCTCCGCAGGCCCGTGTGAGGGGACCCCGCCCGCTGGGAGCTCACACTTGGCGGCCTCTGCCCAGCCTGCCTCCATAGCCGCTGTCCCTGGGTGACCAGACAGCGCCCCATTTCCCTCTGGACCTCCATTTTCTCCATCTGTCAAACAGAAGGCTCAGACGAGCTTGGGACTTGTCCAGCCAGAAGGAGCGCGGGGGACCTGGGCTTAGGGCTGAGAACCCTCGCTGGCTGTGTGGTCCAAGCCAAGAGCCTTGCCTCTCTGAGGGTCAGGGTCCACACCTGAGAAATGGGCAGGTGACCTGGCTTGTCCAGGGCTGGCTACCCCTTCCTAGCACCTGGCCAACCCAGCAGCCCGGCCTCCAGCCAGCCACCCTTTTCCCTGGGGTGGGGCCACCACCCGGGGCCCAGTGACTGCAGCAACGATAGCAGCGGGACTCATTTACTGGGCAAGCGCTGTGCGCCAGGAGCTGTGCAGGCGGCAGGCCCGCCTCCTCTAACCCTCCCCGGGGCCTGTGAACCAGGTGTCGCCACTGTCCCCACTTCACCATGAGCTTGGGAGCCAAGGGGCCTGCCCAGGATCACGCTGAAAGTTGCCACCCCCAGACCCACTCCTAACTCCATCAGGAGAAGCATCTGGCCGCTTCTCGCTGGATCTCAAGGCTCCTCTCGCCACCCCAGTGCTTCAGAGTCCGCCCCACTGCAGGATTCTGTCTGGGTCCAAGGTCTCTACAAGGCACTCCCTGCCCAGAAAGGCGTTTCCTCTGGCTCTTCCCCCTACAGCTTTTAAGGTTTGATTCCAGCATCACCTCCTTCAGTAAACCTCTCACTTTCCCATCCCTTCTCCAGGCTGGGCGAGAAGCCCCCTCTGGACTCCATTAGCCTCTTGGGCTCCCTTTTGAGGCGGTTCCTAACATGCGGCTGGCCCTTGCCTGCTGCAGCCCGGTTACCCCAGTGAGACTGTGAGCTCCCAGAGGGCAGGGCGGGCCAGATCCACTGCTCGGCACCCAGCACTCGGGGCCTGGCACAGTGCAGGCTTCCCTGAAAGCGCTGGGGAATGAACGAAACCAGTGGATGGGTGGGAATGCTGAACAAAGCCTGGGATCTTCTCCTTTTATGGGCAGTGTTTCCTATGGAAGGCTTTCCAGCACCCCCAGGAAGGCATTGAAGCTAAGCCAGCAGTGAGTGTGTCTCAGCTTAGTTTGTCCTGAACCCCCAGGTCAAAGTCCAGCACCCAGGAGGGGGTGGAGCACCAAGCGTACCCCCTCCTAACACCAGGGAGCCAGACAATCCAGCCTTACAGCAGGGAGCCAGCAGTGACTCTCCTGGGAGTGAATCACCTTGACATTTGAGGATTGTGTTGTGGCTGAGGCTGTCAGGCATGACAGAGTGGATGAGCTCTAAGCTTAGAGGAGACTGTGGTGGGGGGAGAGGGGTTGACTAGCAGAGGGCCCCTCTCTGGGGGTAGAGAGAGGCCCCCTTCACCTCCAAGTCTCCCCCACAAGGCAGAGATGCCCGAGAGGCATGGGGCCCTCCAAGAATTCCAAGGAGCTCTGTGTCTCCCCTCCAGACCCTGCCTGGGAAGCCACCCCAGGCTTCGGTTTCACAGCATATCATCTTCCCGCCCCAGGAAACAAGAGAGATGCTGGAGCTCTTGAGAAGCTTCATCTGGGGGCTGCATGCCTGCTATGGTCATAAAGGAATGTATTCCCAGAGACTGCAAGGCAGAGAAACTCAAGCGCTGGGTGGACTTCAATTCCCAGAAATGAGAAATGAAGGCAATCAAAAGTGATGGATACCTCCAGCAGCCACCCCCAATGAGCTCCTTCAATCACCCATGGCTCGGGTGCATTTAAAAACTTCCCCTCCTGCTCTCTCCCACTCAGCTCTGTGGGCTTAGAGGGTCTCCCTGGGGACTCCCAAAGACTCTCTGGTCCCCTGGCCCGTGGTCCTGGAGCTTTCCCAGAGAGTACCAGCTCCCTTGACACTTACTATGATGAGCAGGATAAAATAGATGAAGTTGTAGAAGGAGTGAGCATCCATCACGTAGTACATGATCTCCACCCAGCCTTCCAGAGTAATCACCTGCAGCCAGAACAGAGCAGGAGAGACAGGCTGAGACGGCCGAGCCTCTGGAAAGGCAGGCAGTGAAGCGAGTGCCCCAGACAGAGGTCCCCCAGTGTCCCCCAGTGCACCAGGGCACTACACCTGTTCTCTCTCATACTTCTGAGGGATCCACTGGGCAGGCATCTCCTCCCCAACATGCAGGTGAGCAACTGAAGTCCAGAGAGATTAGGACACTTGTCCAATGTCACACAGCCAACAAGGGGTGGATCGGGGACTTTTAACCTGGTCCCTCTGGCTCCAGAGCTCCCTACCTTTCAGTCTTCCACAGCAAAGCAGGACTGGAGGAAGCAGGTGGTGGGGAGGGGGTCTGGGTTGCAACTCCAGCTCACCTGCTGGGCCACTCTCTGAGCCTCAGTTGCTTCTTCAGTGCATGGGATTAACAGAGCCTGCCCGGCAGGGCTGGGGGCGCAGCTCGGCTGAGCCAGGGACAGTGGCTGTGCTGAGCTTGGTATGAGCTCTGTGGGCTTAGAGGGTCTCCCTGGGGACTCCCAAAGACTCTCTGGTCCCCTGGCCCGTGGTCCTGGAGCTTTCCCAGAGAGTACCAGCTCCCTTGACACTTACTATGATGAGCAGGATAAAATAGATGAAGTTGTAGAAGGAGTGAGCATCCATCACGTAGTACATGATCTCCACCCAGCCTTCCAGAGTAATCACCTGCAGCCAGAACAGAGCAGGAGAGACAGGCTGAGACGGCCGAGCCTCTGGAAAGGCAGGCAGTGAAGCGAGTGCCCCAGACAGAGGTCCCCCAGTGTCCCCCAGTGCACCAGGGCACTACACCTGTTCTCTCTCATACTTCTGAGGGATCCACTGGGCAGGCATCCTCCTCCCCAACATGCAGGTGAGCAACTGAAGTCCAGAGAGATTAGGACACTTGTCCAATGTCACACAGCCAACAAGGGGTGGATCGGGGACTTTTAACCTGGTCCCTCTGGCTCCAGAGCTCCCTACCTTTCAGTCTTCCACAGCAAAGCAGGACTGGAGGAAGCAGGTGGTGGGGAGGGGGTCTGGGTTGCAACTCCAGCTCACCTGCTGGGCCACTCTCTGAGCCTCAGTTGCTTCTTCAGTGCATGGGATTAACAGAGCCTGCCCGGCAGGGCTGGGGGCGCAGCTCGGCTGAGCCAGGGACAGTGGCTGTGCTGAGCTTGGTATGACTCTGTCCCCCATGCACTTTCTCAGAGAGGAAAAGCAGAGCACCCTTGGGCAAGACAAATGCTGGGTCCTCCCCTGCACCGCGGTCTTGTTGGCTTCTGGGCAATTGCATGGAGTAATTCCCCTTCTTGGGACCGGAAGGTCTCCAAACACAGATACTGGGCTATGATCACATCACACCTTCGGCTCTGACTTCTATGATTCTGACGCTCTCCAGAACAAAGTTCACAGAGCAGCCGTCTCAGCAGCTTCTCAGCCACCACCCTCTGCACCTGCCCCATCCTTCCCTCCAACCACAGCAGGAAGGTAGCCCTGACCCAGCACTCACTGCATGCTGGGCTCTGCTCACGTCTGGTTTATTCTTCTTAGCCACTCAAGGTTGGGTGTCAGGGGGAGAGAGTTGTTATAACCCCCATTTTTTAAATGAAAAAAGTTGATTTTTGATGTGGACTATTTTTAAAGTCTTTATTGAACCTGTTGCAATATTACTTCCATTTTATGTTTTAGTTTTTTGGCTGCAAGGCATGTGGAATCTTAGCTCCCCAACCAGGGAATGAACCTGCATCCCCTGCATGGGAAGGTGAAAATCTTAACCACTGGACCACCAGGGAAGTCCCACCCCCATTTTAGAGATAAGAAAATTGAGGCACAGAGACTTCAGGCAATACACTCGAGGGCCTACAGTCCTTTCTCCCAACCTCAGTTGCTCTGTCTGGAACATGGGCAGGATAGTGCCTGTCGTGCCGGCAGGCCAGGCAAACCTCAGTGACTCAGGTGGCGAACGCCGAGCACAGAGCGCTGGGTGAAGCTGCTCTCCCCAACCCTGCCACCCCCAGCCCGCAGCACAGGGGCCGATGCCAAGCCCGAGGGCCTCACCTGGAAAATGACTATCCAGGCATAGCCGATGTTGTCAAAGTTGATGGCGCCCTTGTGGGGGTTGGCGCTGCCCGTGCGGCACACGTTGTAGTAGCGGTTCCAGTTGACGCAGAGCCCGCTGGCGTTGAGGTCCTGACGGCCCGCCCCGAAGTCATAGACGTCGTCCTTGGACAGGCAGCACTCGCGGCCCTGCTCCTTGAGCGGAGGATCTCGTGGCAGCCCATGATGCCATTGTCCCCCGACAGGGAGCAGATGAAGGGCATCTCGTCATCCTCCTCCGGCTGGTAGTAGGGGGGCAGAGCCACGTCCCCTTGTCTGCATAGGTGACGGTGCGGTAAAGAGAAGGGGAGGGTCACTGCCACGCGGCCCGGCAGTTCTAGAACCACCAGCCGTCATCGCTTCAAGGCCTCCATACATGCTGTTCCCGCTGCCTGGGACACCTTTCTCCACCCCGGCATCATCACAAGAACTCCCACCTCCTCACTGAGGGACGTTCCAGGGTCCCCCCTCCTCAGGGAGCCTGAGGCCCTGCACAAACTCCCATTATTGCTCTTGGGGAAAGTGCACCCAACTTCCCTGGGAGCCTTGAGCTCTTTCAGGGCGAGGACTGGGTCTCAGCACCCCTAGGGTCCACACACCATCTGGTCGCCACAGATCAGGTGCTCAATATACAAATGCTGAATTTTATTGGTTCAACAAATCAAGGTAAGATACCTTCCTGTTCCACCCTGTCCCATCTATGTGACCTTGGGCTGGTCAGTTCCCCTCTCTGGATCTCAATTTCTTCATCTGTAAAACAGAGATGGCGATCCCCACCCTGCCCATCCTGTGGAGCTAATGTGTGACTCATGGCAATCCCAATCAAAATTCCAACATGTTTTTGTCTGTGAAACCTGGCCACATGGTTCTAGGTTTATATAAATGGGAGACTAGTCTAGACAATGTTTTAAAAGAATCAAGGTGAGTGGAGTGCACCCTTACAAGAGGTCAAACTATACAGTGTGGTATTGCACAGGAACAGAGAGACGTGTGGAGCACCGCAGAACACAGGCACAAACCCAGGCGTAAAAAAGAACTTGGTATATTATAGAGAAGCCTTTTCAGATCCATGGAGAACAGAAGGACTAGGCAATGAATGGTGCTAAGACCTCTGCTACCCATTTGGAAAACAATCAAGTTAGATCCCTACCTCACACCATATACAAAAATAAACTTATGGAAGACATGGATTGAATGGAAAAAAAAATGTCGATTATCTCCTCAAGTGTTTATAGTGATCTCACACTGAAAATAATATTTTGGACATACTAGGTTAAGCAGAATATATCATAAAATTTTAAATAATAAAATCCTGGTGAATAAAAAAGCATAAGTGCAACAAAAAAAACACAAAAACTTTACAAAAAAATATGAGGTATTTTTGTTAACTCAGGATAGGTAAGACCTTCTTATATAAGACATAAAATCCAAAATCTATAAAGAAAAAGGTTGACAAGATTGAGTGTATACAAAATTTCTAGGACAATAGTATACAAACAACAAATTGCAATAAAGCAAAAGTAGGCAAACTTTTTCCATAAAGAGACAAATAGTAAGTTTTTTTTCCTTTATGCAAACCACATGGTCTCTGCCCACCCACGCAACTCTGCCACTGTAACATGAAAACCATCACAGAAAACGGATAAACAGGTGGGCATGGCTGTGTTCCAATGAAACTTTATTCACAATAACAGGCCAGAGTTTGCCAACCCCTGTGATAAAGTATTTGAAACACATAAAACAGATACAATATAACCATCTAAAACATATTAGAATCTTTTATAAATCAATAAGAAAAAGAATCTACTAGGAAATAAAAGACAAAAGAATGGAACATTCACAGAAGAAATCAAAATGACCAACATACAGGAAGAGATGCTCACCTCACGAATAACAGGAATATGTGAACAAAAATGACAGTGAGATCATTTTACATCCATCCAAACAGCAAACATTTCAGGGTTGATAATACTGAGTGTGGGGAAGGGTGAGTGTAAACAGACATGCTCATACACTAGCGGTGGGAGTATAAACTGACACAGCCTTTCTAGAGAGTACTTTGGCAACATCCATCAATGAATAACATGTAGACATATAACCTAAATACATATGGTCCCCCAATGGTAATAAAGGCACTCTGACAATTCAATGGAGAAAGGATGGACTTCTCCAGCAGCAGTACTGGGACAACTGGTCATCCACATGAAAAATAACCTTGACCCCAACCACATGCCATACTAAAAATTATTTGAAATGGAATACACACCTAAATGTGAAAGATACAAATAAGAAAGCTTCTAAAAGAACACACTGGAGGATAGTTCATAACCTTGGGTTAGAAAAAGATTTCTTAAACTGGATACAAAAAATAACACTAGAAAAGTAATTGATAATCTGGTCCTCATTATAACTGGGGAGCTTCTGTTTATCAATCAAACGATACCATTGAGAAAGTGAAAAACGCAAAAAGACAAAAAGAAAATTAGAAAAGAAAAAATACAGAAGTATAAAAAAACCTTTAAAAAGAAATAAAAACGGAAAAGGAAAAAACAAAACAAAAAAATTTTAAAGGGGGAGAAAAGAGTGAAAACATAAAATTCAAACTGGAATCAAATATATGATGTAGGACATAAACATATATATATATCACAGAAGGACTCAAATCCAGAATATAAAGAGCTGCTACAAATTTATAAGAAAAATAAAGGCAATTCAATTTTAAAATGGCAAAAACTATACAGGCATTTCACATGAAGATACACCAGTGGCTGATCAACACACAGAAAAGTGCCTATCACCACTAGCCATCAGGAAAACTCAAATTAAGTTGCAAATTAAAACCACAATAAGGCACCACTGTACTCTCACTAGAACAGTAAAAATTAAAGGACTGACAATTCCAAACATTGCTACAGAATACGGGGCGACTGGAACTCCTTAGACTTTGCCAGTGGACATTCAGTCCAACCATCCTGGAAAACAGTTTGACGAAATTTACAAGCCAGTCAACACAGGCACTCCCTTCACCTGGCAATTCTACTCCTGGGAATTTACCCAAAAGAAGGAACGGCCATATCCACCCAAAGACATGGGCAAGAATATTCATGAGTCATTGAACCAAAGAACCAGAAACCACCCACATCCACAGGAGAATGGAAAAACACAACATGCCGAGGTGTATTCAGTCAGTGGGAGCCTCGCAGCCACAAAAAGGAGCTACAGATACAGGCAGCACTTGGAGGAGCCTCACTGACACAGGCCCATGAGCCAGAGATGCAGACACAGAGGCAACCGCCTGTATGATTTCATCTGAAGAAACCTCAGAAACAAGCAAAGGGAGTCCACGGTGATAAGAGATCAGAATAGCGGCTACACTGGGGCGAGGGGGAGGGTGAGCAGGAAGAGGCAGGATAGAGCCCTGCTGGGCACTGTGAATTTCTCAGGGAAGATTTACACCGGTGCTTAATCCAGGGAAAACCTCACTGAGCACCGTGCCTCCCACAGCACCTAATAGCTGTGCCTGGCGCTGAGTGTAATTTATACCTTAACCAACAAAGGCAAATAAAAAAATGGACACAGAGGTTCAAGAGGGAGGGGGACATACATATACCTATGGCTGATTTATGTTGCTATCTGGCAGAAACCAACACAATTCTCTAAACTCATTATCCTTCAATTTAAAAATAAATAAAATTTTTAAAAATGGACACAGGGCATACCTCATTTTATTTATTTTTTATTATTTATTTACTCATTTCTTTGGCTGCACTGGGTCTTAGGTGTAGCACGTGGGATCTTGGATCTTAGTTGTGGCATGTGGATCTTTTCAGTTGGAGTATGTGCAAACTCACTTGTGGCATGTGAAATTTAATTTCCTGACTGGGAATCAAACCCCAGGCTCCCTGCATTGGGCATGTGGAGTCAGCCACTGGACCACCAGAGAAGCCCCCATACCTCACTTTATTAAGCTTTGCTTTATTGCCCTTCTTACAAAGTGAAAGTTTGTGGCAACCCTGCCTCAAACAAGCCTATCAGCACCACTGCATCTGCTCATTTTGTGTCTCTGTGTCATATTTTGGTAATTCTTGCACTGTTTCAAGCTTCCATTATTATTACGTCTGTTATGGTGATCTGCGATCAATGATCTTTGTTGTTACTACTATGATTCACTGAAGGCTCAGCAGAGATAGCTAGCATTTTTTGGCAATAAAATATTTTCAGTTGGGGCATGTTCTTTTTTATATACTATTGTGCATTAACAGACTCCAGACGACTTGCCTGGTGGTTCACACTCCCAAGGCAGGGGGCCTCGGTTCAATCCCTGGTTAGGGAAGTAGGTCCCTCATGCTGCAACTAAGAATTTGCGTGCTAAAACTAAAGATTTCACATGCGGCAACAAAGATCGAAATTTCCGAATACTGCAACTAAAACCTGGGGCAGCCACATAAATTAAAAGAAATATTAAAAAAAAAAAACAGACCACAGGATGGTGTAAACATAACATGCACTGGGAAACCAAAAAAATCGTATGACTCACTTTGTTTCCGTGGTCTGGAACCGAACCCACAGTATCTCAGAGGTGTGCCTTACACTTCGACTAGCAATTATGAGTCTAGTCATTGGTCACACAAGGGCATACAAGGATGGCAAGCATCCACGATGCTCCCTGCAGGCTTCCACGTGAAAGCAAACACCTGGTAACCACACAAAGTCCATCGACAGAAGCTGGCTCTCTGAACTGTGGTTCATTTGTGGAGTAAGAAACACTGACGTAAAACACACTCAAGACACGTTGCCAAAGCAATTCCCATTTTTAAAACCTGTCTAGGGTGTAAATAGTCATGCGTGTACATTGATGCCTAGACAGAATCTGCCAGAAGGGAGCAGATGCTTTGCAGGGGACATGAGACGGAGCCCCGCCACTTCCTAGCTGGGTGGCATCCCCTTTGCTCATCAAGAACCCTGCCTCTGACCATCTGGAGTCTCCCCCAGGGCCTGAGTGCCTGGGGCATGCTCTGTGCACGCTCACTGGGGGGTGGTCACGGTAGGCTTTGGAGGTCCTGGAACAAGGTTCTCCTCTCTCAGCCTTAGTTTCCAGGTCTCCACATGGGGTCAAAAGTCAAGAACCACCGTCACCACCCATGTCACACAGGAGCGTGTCATCCTTGTTAACCAAGTCAATAAATTGGACTAGAGATGCCAAACAACCCAGAAGATAAACTCACAAGTGAGATAGGTTCAAACAAAGACAATGCCAAGAAAATCAAGCAGGGTAATGGCTGGGGGAAAGAGGTGGTGAGGGAAGGCCTCCAGGAGGAGGTGACACTGGGGTTGAGCTGGGTGAATGAGAGGGGGCCACCTCGGATGAACTAAGAAAAGATCCATGGGGGACAGAGGGCCCTGGATGTGACCTGAACCCCCAAAGCTGAGAGCTCACACCTGCCCGTCTCCATCTGTGCAGGCCAGACCAGGAGAAGCAGGGCCCCCCCTTACAAATGACTGACACTGCGTGCTCCCCTCCCCCACACAGGGCCCTGACCCACAGGGTGCCCCGCCCCCATATGCCCCCACAGCGCTGCAGAGGGAGCCAGTTCTTTCCCCAGGCTTCCCCCTGGCTCTCCAGCGTAGCTCCATCTCCACAACCAGCAGTCAGGAGGACGGGAGGCCCAGCCCTGCCTATGCAGTGCCCCATGTCCCTGCACCCTTCACTCCCCAAGGGCTGGAACTCCACCTTCTGCTGCATCCTCCCCCGAGCTGGGCAAGTGCCGCTGCTTTGGTGAGCCTGTCAAGTCACAGGATGAATGAAAATGCTTTCCTACCTCTGTCCCTGGGGCCTGGACACAGCAGGAGTGCACTAACGCATTTTAGTGAAACAGAATGAAAGCTTAGTCATATCCAACTACATATGGCCATGGATGTGTACTCAAAGGCGCTGCTTACCCCTCCTCGCTGAGATGCTACAGATGTCCAATTTCTCCAACGACTCAACCCAACTTCTCCAAGAGCCACAGCTCAATTTCTGTTTACATAGCTTTGGACAAGCCTCTCTCTAGGGAGCTGTCCACCCCCACTGCTTTTAGACACACGTGGGCCAAATGCAAGCTGACCTTTCCCTGGTGACTCAGAGTCACCGACCGGAACGTCTGCTGTAATTAGACAGCCGGGCTTCGTGTCTGCTTTTGAGGTTTTCTGTCTTGTTTTCCCTTGCTGCCATCACTTCTGCTTGGGTCTTCCCCTCCTACCCAGCCTCCTTCTGGTTCGTTGCTTCCACTCTTTGGGTCCCAACTACCAAGTAAGTTGCTTCCTGCTTCCCTGGTGGCTCAGAATCTGTCTGTAATGCAGGAGACCCGGGTTCCATCCCTGGGTTGGGAAGATCCCCTGGAAAAGGGAATGGCCACTTGCTCCAGTATTCTTGCCTGAGAAATCCCATAGACAGGAGCCTGGCAGACTACAGACCATAGGGTTGTAAAGAGTCGGATGACTGAGCAACTAACACTTTCACTTTCACCAGTAAGTTAAAACTATGTGTTAAGTAAGAGTCAGTAGGAGCTGAATTAGCATCTAAGGGCCTATCTTGAACTGGGAGTTGGTGATAATAGTTTGGAGGGCTCAGAGGCCTTTTGAGCTCATTTTGGTGTCCAACCATTCATGGGAGAGCTACCACCAACTCACCTGGGCACATCCCTTAATCTCTCTGCTCCACCGGGAGTAGGGATTGGGACCAGGTGCTCAATGGGGAGACCAGGTGCTCAATGGGGAGACCTTCCTAGCCTGGAAACATTCTGCATGAACAATGCCCCAGGTAAAGCTGGCCAGGAGTCCCAGGGCAGGGGATAGGGGGGCTGCACTCACATGGTGAAGTTCTCCTCCAGGAAGCAGCGGTTGCGAAGCAGGCCGGCCCAGAGCTGCACGCCGATGATGCCAAAGATGAAGAAGACAAAGAAGCAAAGCAGGAGGACATTCCCCAGCATGGGCAGTGTGTCCAGGAGCAGGTTCACCAGGATCCGCATACCTGGGAGAGGGAAGGGTGGAGGGATTGGATTGGCAGACAGGGGCAGAGGGCCCAGAGAGGAGAGAGAGAGAGCAGGGTTAGAGGAACAGAGAGCGGGTGGTGAGAGGCGAGGTGGGACATGTGGGCAGGGACTCCTTACTGCCCTCAGCCTGCTCAGTGGCCACCAGACAGACGTCCTCCTTGGTACCTGCCCCTTCTCCCAGGAGCCATGAAAATGGCTCTGCATCCCGCTATACTTCCACTAGATCATGGGTGAATAAGCAGATATTTACAGAGTGCTTTTAATGTGCCAAATGCTTTTCAGAGTAATGCACAAATACGAGCCCTTCAGTCTCCATGACAACTCTATGAGGGTAGTAATATTATCCCTATTTTATAGAAAAGGCAACTGGAGGTTCATAGAACTGAAGCTACTTGCCCAAGTTCACACAGGTAGGAAGCAGCAGGGTCTGGATTTAAACCAGGTGTCCTGACACCAAGTTAGCACTCTCCATAGCCCCCAAGTACCTGGAGGTCTGGACTAAGGTTAGCTCATCTCCCTATGCCCAGCACCCACCCAGGACAGGCACTGGTGCCCTAATAAATGTGTCCTGAGTGTCCTTGATCTCTGGGACAGTCAGTGGTCCCCTGACCATGCCAGGACACATCAGTACCAACCAAAACCATCCTGCTGACCCACCCCACTGCATGATGAAATCAGGAAAAGTTCTCAGAACCACCTAGAGAAGAACCTTGGCCAGCCAAGGTACCCAGAACTGGCCTGATGCCAAAGGAAGAGGACTTTTCCTTTCCCTAGAAATAGCAACAATGAACAAGCCAAGCCAGAGGCAACAAGAGGAGAAAATGGGGAAATGAGAGAGGAGACAGACATCCCCAGGGAGGGTGATGGGGTGACCTGAATGGGGCTTCAGGCAGGCATGGAGAGGGGAACTTCCTAGGGAGGTATGACATCCCAAAACTCTGCAGGTAGGGAAAGCCTATGGGAAGTACATAGCCCCTGATGAAGACAGACAGGGTTCAAATCCTCACACTGCTGGCCTCTGGGACCTGGGGGACTTTGAACAAATCCCTGCCCCTCGTGGAGGATAAGACCCCTCAGCAGAGAGGCCCAAGAAGACAGCAACCACGCTACAAAGATTCCCCAGCTCAGGGCCCACCCCCAAGTCTCAGCAAACTATGGGGCTTCCACCCCCCAGAGGAAGTGGAGAACAGGCTCAGCTTTTGGCACCTCGCCACACACTTACCGCTCTCCATGTCTGTCTCCCCACCCTGCCCTTCTGCCCCGCTTGCCTGGGCTGACCCATCTGCACCCTCCAGGCCCTCTCTCCCCATGGGCTCAGTCCCCTAGCTGTGAAAAGCATCTGCCCTCTCAAGTCTGGGTGATGTCATCCACTATCATGGCTTCCGGAACAGTCTGCATGTCTCCCACTCCCTCCTGACTCCTCAGGAAGATCCAGCCACCCCAGTCACTGGAGAATCCACAGGAATGCATGTCCCAGACAGGTGGGCCACCTCTGTGGCTTTGCCCAGCCCCTATTTCCCAGTACTCTGAACACAGCATCACTCTTCCATTCCAGTTCCATGGTTTGGGTGGGCTGACATGGAGATCACATGACCCAGGCTTGGCCAATCAGCATAGTCTGTTTCCCTGGCTTCTGTGATTGGTCCAGGATGAACATGTGACTCTATCTAGGACCAATGAGAGTTGGCAATGAGACTTCTGATGGAACTACAGGAAAAGAGATGCTCTCTTGCCGCAGAGATTACAAGTTGGGAGGAGTGAAGCTGGGAGTTGCTGGGCCCATCTTGCTTCCCAGGGATAGTGCCTGTCTGGGGTTGAAGCCAGCCCAGGAAAAGCAGAGCCTAGGACAGAGAGGGGGCAGTTCCTGGTAACAGCCACTCTAGAACACAAATGTGGGCATGTCACCACTATGTGTACAAACACACAGCATTCTCATCAGCTACCAGGGTTTGTGGATCCCTGGCAGGTGGGGGAGGTCTCTGGGACTCCAGGAGGTCATTCAGTTCAGTTCAGTCGCTCAGTCATGTCCGACTCTGCAACCCCATGAATTGCAGCACGCCAGGCCTCCCTGTCCATCACTAACTCCCGGAGTTCACTCAGACTCATGTTCATTGAGTCTATGATGCCATCCAGACATCTCATCCTCTGTTGGCCCCTTCTCCTCCTGCCCCCAATCCCTCCCAGCATCAGAGTCTCTTCCAGTGAGTCAACTCTTCGCATCAGGTGGCAAAAGTACTGGAGTTTCAGCTTTAGCATCATTCCTTCCAAAGAAATCCCAGGGCTGGTCTCCTTCAGAATGGATTGGTTGGATCTCCTTGCAGTCCAAGGGACTCTCAAGAGTCTTCTCCAACACCACAGTTCAAAAGCATCAGTTCTTTAGCACTCAGCTTTCTTCACAGTCCAACTCTCACATCCATACATGACCACTGGAAAAACCATAGCCTTGACTAGATGGACCTTTGTTGGCAAAGTAATGTCTTGCTTTTCAATATGCTATCTAGGTTGGTCATAACTTTCTTTCCAAGGAGTCTTTTCATTTCATGGCTGCAGTCACCATCTGCAGTGATTTTGGAGCCCCCCCAAATAAAGTCTGACACTGTTTCCACTGTTTCCCCATTTATTTCTCATGAAGTGATGGGACCAGATGCCATGATCTTTGTTTTCTGAATGTTGAGATTTAAGCCAACTTTTTCTCTCTCCACTTTTACTTTCATCAAGAGGAGGACTTATACAGTGGAAGTGAGAAATAGATTCCAGGGAATAGATCTGATAGAGTACCTGATGAACTATGGACTGAGGTTCATGACACTGTACAGGAGACAGGGATCAAGACCATCCCCATGGAAAAGAAATGCAAAAAAGCAAAGTAGCTGTCTGGGGAGCCATTCACTTTCCTTTTCATCACAGGAGGTCATTGAACCTTATGAAATTGCTGTAAAATATCCAAGTATGACGCCATGAATTTTTCTGGGAAGAAGATCCACATAAGTGTCTGTGGCTCCAAAGAGTGTCAAGAGCTAGTGGGTCATCCTTGAGTGTACACCACCCAAGATCCTGTGGTTCCTGTGTACCCTCTCTAGCCTCATCTTCCTCTTTCCCTCCCTCTGTCCCCAGTGTGCATCCTAGGTCTCAGGTGGCACTAGTGGTAAAGAACCCATCTACCAATGCAGTAGACATAAGGGACGCGGGTTCAATCCCTGGGTCGGGAAGATCCCCTGGAGGATGACACGGCAATCTACTCCAGTGTTCTTGCCTGGAGAATCCCATGGAAAGAGGAGCCTGGCAGCCTGCACTCCATAGTGTCACACAGAGTCGGATACAACTGAAGTGACTTAGCAAGCACACACACACAAGGATACCATGGGATTTCACACCTCCACGCTTTTTTTTATTCATGCTATTCCCTCTTTCTAGAACACTCTTCCACTTCTCTTGTGCCTGGCAAACCTTTATTCAGCCACCATAGCTCAGTTAAGGATCTGCCTTCTCTCTGTGAAGTCTCTCTGTGACTTCCCATACCCCTTCTAAACCTATCTCATCTGTTCTGGGCCACCTTAGCACCTCTGACCTAGCATAGGCTGTCATGTACAGTTGTGCAGGTTGCATACTGCACAACCTTGAGGGCACCATTTACATCAACATCTAATCTTCTAACCCTAATATATAATTATCCATTTACTCTCCTGTTTTTTCCACTGGGCTATATGCTTCTGGGGACAGGGTCTATCTGAGTCACCTCAGTACTCCCAGAACCCAGCAGGTCCTGGCCCAGAGCAGAGTCTCAGCCATTTACATTCAACATTTATTGAATGACTGCTTGTGAATGAACAATGTGCAAAGTCATGGGGAGGGGGTGGAATATTGGAGAGGGGAAGATGAAAGGATGGTGACAAGAGGAGTGGCTCTGTCCAGATTTTTATTTATTCCAGGGGCAACGACTGAGGTAGTTATTAACGAGGTAATTATTTGGGATTTGCATCCCAAGCTCTGTATGGAGTGATTTCCAATCAATAATTAATGCTCACCCTCATCCTCCCACCCCACAAAACTAGGTCAGCCTCCTCTTGGGAAAGGCAGTGGGGCTCCCTTGCAAGCTCCTGCTCTCCAATTGGGGGCAAGCCAGGGTGAGTGAGGACTCAGTACCCCACTCCTCCACATCCGCCCCCACAACAGGGGGTGTGCAGAAGAGGGAAGTGAGGAATCAGAGCAGTCAGCCTGCAATCCATCCAAACGTTAAGTCAGTCAGTCGCAGGCCTTTCTGGTGCCCTATCATTCATTCATTCATCAAACACTTACAAGAACTGTTGCGTAGCATACCAGGCACAGTGCAGGCTCGTGGGAAATCCCAAATCCCATTTTTCACCCCTTGCAGAGTTTGCAGTCTGCCAGCAGAGGGACAGGGGACCCCAGTGTTGGGGAAAGGGATGAGGCCTGGGGAGTAAGGGAGCTCTAGGCGCATCGCTGGAGGGGCTGACTCGAGCTGGGCCCTGCAGGATGAAAGGAGTGGTGGCAAAGGGGCAGAGGAGTGACCGGCCAGAGGGGGCATCCGGGGGCCTCTGCCAGGCAGCCTCTTGGGAGGTTTCTAAGCAGGCTGAGCCCTTGACCAGCTCTGGGCTTTAAAGCCAATGGAACAATCTTGGAGGACAGGACAGAGGCAGGAGGCAAGCAGGGAGGGCCAGGCGGCGGCCTTGAGAAGCGGGGGGCTCAGGGAGGCCTGCAGGAGGCAGCTCTGCACCACCCCAGCCTGGCTGCTCCCGCCTGCTCCCCCAGGGCCCAGCTGTTGTTGCTCAATTAATTACATTTCCCAGTTCTCCAGGACATTGAAATTCTGAAAGGCTCCTGAGAACCTGCCTGGCCGCTGGCTTCCCTGAATGGCAGCCCGATCTCTCCTCCCCTCCTCCCTCCCCTCTGCTGAGCTGAACCTCAGCTCACTTCACAGTCCCCTTGGGGCCCACGGAGTCCCAGGGCCATAGAGCCAGGGCATAATTAGCTAATTAGGGACTCAAAGCAAGTTCATCGCTTCCGCGCCAGGGAACAGGGGCCACAGGATTAGGGAGCCAGGAAGGACCTCACGAGAACCCAGCTAATCCTCCTTTCAACGCCCACAGTCAAGTAATTAGCTCAAGCAAGTCGGAGGGTTCCGCCATGCCCCTGATTCCCCTGGCAACCGCTACAGGAGAGAGAGACAGAGAAAGTGAAACAGAGAGAGAACTGTAGGCAGAGAATAGAGGCAGAGAGAAAGAGGCAGAGACCGCTCTTAAGACCCATCACCATCTACCTCAGACTATCTTTTCAGCTCATCCTCCACACTTCGCTTCAGCCGAGGCCTCCTCCTCCAGGCAATCTTCTCGATTCTCACCCCCAGATACTTAGGAGGCTTCCTGCCTCTCGCTCCCCTATCGCTCTCCCTTTTCCTCTCCCAGGATGAGATTACCTGGTTTTGGTCTCTGTGACTCTTGAGCCTTGGATGGAGACCAGGGGGGCCTTGATGAGGGCAGGCTGCAGGTGACCCATGAGTGTGGCTTGGGGCCCTGCTCCCCTAGTTAAGATGGAAGAGGACCCCAGAGTCCTCAGAACATCCAGTGTAGCCCTTTCTCTGATGAGCAAACAGAGCACCAACTCAGGACGGGACATCTGGGGGCCAGATCTAGCTGGGCAGCCTTGAGGCAGAGCTGGCCCTTTCTGGGCCCCAGAGGCCTCAACTACAGAAGAAGACAGTGGTTCCTGTCCAGCCTCAGGAAGACCCCAAGGCCAGAACACCTCAGCTGGGGACGCCCCTAAAGTCAAAGCCTCCCATTCCAATGGGAAAAGTATAAATCCTTATTTCACTCCCCAATTGCAGGACCCCCAACCATCAAGCTCCAGTCTGTCACCCCAGCCTCATCCCTCTCTGTCCTCCAGGCCAGGCCTGAACCTGCTGCTCCACCAGACTGCAGACACGCCCAGCACACCCATTCCCCACCTGTGCACACATCCTGCCCCCTACTCACTGCCCTCCCTACTCTCCACCAGGGGGGTTCCTTTACTATTGCACTGCTAAACGCAATGCCAAGTTCACTTGCCAAGGCAGGATGGGGTCCATGCTGGAGCCAGACTGACCCACTTCCAAGCCCTGGGAAGCTCAGGTTCTGGGTCACTGCTGGGCCCTCACACATGCTCAGAAGGCCATCTCTCCTCCGTTTTCAGCCCTCTGCTGTGTGGTCACCTCTCCTGGATCCCAGGGCTGGGCTCGTGCCTCTGCAATGAGCTGTCACAGCCCTGTCCACCCTCCATCACACCACTTACTACACTGTCATCCTTCATCACAGCTCTGCCCTCCTCTTTCCCCAGAAACCAAGAGTGCAAAGCCCACCTGGGGTGCTCTGCATCCCCAATCCAGCCTGGGGCCCAGTACAGTCACCTCTTCGAGGGGACAGCCTGAACGAATGTAGGAGTGATGGGCTGGGTGGATGGATCCGTTCTACAAATGTTGAGCATGGACCAGCTACATTCCAGGCACTGTTTTAAGCTCTGGGAATATATCAGTTTAAAATCACACACACAAAAACAGATCAAACCCTTGCCCTTGAGAAGCACACATTCTAGGTTAGGGGTAGGAAGAGGCAGGGGCTTCCCGGTTGACTCATCGGTCAAGCATCTGCCTGCAATGCAGAAAACGTGGATTTGATTCCGGAGCCAGGAAGATCCCCTGGAGAAGAAAATGGCAACCCATTCCAGTATTCTTGCCTGGGAAATCCCATGGACAGAGAAGCCTGGCGGGGCTGCAAAAGAACTGGACATGACTGAGCATCTAAACAACAAGCGAGATAGAGACAAAGAAACAGCAAACATGACAAATAAGTACATTTCTCCCTTTGTTGGGTGGTAAGTGCTACAAAAACAGAAAGTAAGTTGCAGGAGGACCAGGCTGGGGCTAGGGGCCCAGTTGGTATAAAGCTGGGGCTGGGAAAGGCCACCCTGCCAAGACGCACAAAGCAGCGGTGTGCCCATTTTGAGGAGAACTCTCCAGGAGAGGGAAGAGCCGGGCAAACGTGGGAGGGCACAGGGGTGCCTGCAGGAGAGCATGTGACTCCAGCTTTGATAGGCACTGAGAGTCGCGGGTAGAAGACAGACATGGTCTCCCGGCTGCTGGGGAGAAAACGACTGTGTGGGCTGGGGCCAAACAGGGAGGCCATTAGGGACCCCAGCCTTCAAGATGGTCTACAAAGGCCCCTGTGCGACCCTGGAACCCGCACACACATCTGGAAAGGGGGCTGGGCCTGTGGGCGGCATGGCCAGGAGCCCGACAGCAGCCACGTGGTCGCTGCCTCCTGAGGGCACCCCATGCCTTCCCCTGGGACTGAAATGGGGATCCCTCAAGGTGGTGCCTGGGGGCTTCCCTGGTGGCTCAGACGGTAAAGCGTCTGCCTGCAATGCGGAAGACATGTGGTCTGATACATGGGTCAGGAAGATCCCCTGAAGAAGGAAATGGCAACCCACTACAGTATTCTTGCCTGGAAAATTCCATGGATGGAGGAGCCTGGTGGGCTACAGTCCATGGGGTCACAAAGAGTCGGACACGACTGAGCGACTTCACTTTCTTTCTTTCTTTCTTTCTTTCGAGGGGGTGCCCAGGAGAGACTCAGGCTCCTGCCTGGCATCCTCCCTGCTGAGATTGCCCAGGCCAGATGCTGGGATTGGGCACTCTCCAGGGACTCTCCAGGGTGGGGACCAGGCCTCCCGTCTACCTGCTCCACTTCAGGCCAACTGGCCTTGCCCAGCCCTCACTCACCTGCCATCCTGACAGCACACATCTGGCTGGGTTCAGATGACGTGGCAGTGGAGAGGGATGTTGACATGGGGCTCTAGAGGCGTTCCGAAGGTTGAGTCAGGGGTAGGATGTGCGTGTGAGTGGAAGAGAGGAGCTGGGGCATCTCCAAAGTTGGGGGCCTGAGTCCAGAGGCACGCAGCAGCCCTCAGTGGAGATGGGGGTCTGTGAGGATATGTGGAATTGGGGGTGCCTGTATACCTGTGTGAAACCAGATCTCAGGGTCTGGGGTTCAGAGGGAAAAGTATGGCCTGGAGCATCACGTGAGTGGCATCAGGGTAGAAACAGTTTGCAGGTGGCATTTTATTTTTCCATTTTTTGGCCACACTGTGAGGCATGCAGGATGTTAGTTCCCAGACCAGGAATCGAGGTCTGCTCCCCCTGCATAGGCAACGTGGAGGCTTAACCACTGGACCACCAGGGAAGTCCCTCTAGGTGGAATTTTAAATGCCAGGAGCTGGGGGAGATGATGACAGGTGGGCAAACTGATGGAGCCGCTCAACCTTTTCACCCCTTTCTCTCCAGCGAGCCCCTGGACCAGGCCCTCTGCCATAAACAAAGCTGGGCATCAGCCAGACAAGGGCCCCTGGTGGCAGTGGGGCACCCAGGAGGCAAAGGGGGTGCACTTCCTGACAGGCCTCTCCCCTGGAGGTCTGGGGTGCTCTCCGCAGACAGGAGCTGTCAGCCTAGATTAGCACAGCCGCTCTGCCAGGGCAGCTCAAGTAGAAAGAGCCGAGCTCGTGCAGCCCCTCTGCCAGGGGCCCAGCCCGCAGCCAGGAGGAAGGGAGTAGGCCTGGGGCAAGGGGCCACGAGGCAGCGGCTGGCCCTGGGGCTCCCCTCTCTCCCTGGTCCGCCCAGGTCAGCAGAGGCTGCTGAGCAGCTGGGAGAGGCCGTGTGCTGCTCCTGCCATGGCCAGTGCCAACTAATCAGAGGCACAGCGGGTGCCCGGGAGGCCGGGCCAGGCAGCATACGGCCAGGTGGCCGAGGACACAGCTGCTGGCCCCAGCCCCGAGGGGAGGGGCCTGTGGACTGAAGCAGGGCCTCAGTGCCCACTCCTGAGATGAGAAGCAATGACCACACAAGGGGTCTGTGGCACTGTGCCCTCCACCCCAGGGGAGGCCTTGCTCCTCCCCAAGGCAGTCAGGGCTCACCCTGGAGGAGGGGTGCCCGGCCCTGTCCTGCTGAAGGTCCCCAACCCCACCATGGCCCCTGATATCCTCTCACTCATTCTTCCAAAGTCTCTTGCCCGCTCCTCTCGGAGCCTCCTCAAAGTACGGTGTCGGGAGACCCTCCCCTCAGCCCAGCTGCCTTCATTAGGGCCCCTGGCCCCAGTCCCACCGCTGCCCAGCTTGAGCATCTGCCTACAGTCAGAGCGGCATGAGAGCCTTCTCCATGACGCCTGCGTCTGCCCTGATGCCTGGCTCCGTGGCCACACAGCGGATGCTGCTCTGGGTGAACGGATGAAGGGATGAGCCCACGCACAGTGGCTCTCCCCCTTGGTCTGGTGTCCTGTCCAGGAATCACGCCCTCCTGATGTGTAAAGCGGAATTGGACCCAGTGCGGAGGGGGAGGGGGAGGAGGGGCTGCCCTCACCCCGGCCGCACCCCAAGCATCTCTCCTCTCACAGTCCCGGCTGCTCTTTCCCGTTTCCGAGTCAGGCTCTCTTCGGATGGTCTGTCCAGAGGCTCTCCGGCCCACCCCCATCTCTGTGGGGAAATCGGACCCCTGCTCACTGTCTTCTTTTCTCTCCCCACCTCCCTCCTTCCCTCCCGGGCGGCTGCCAGACCTTTCTTCCATGGGGCAGCTGGGGGAGCCATGTGGGTGCCAAGGACAGACAGTCTGAAGTTCAAGGTCCTGCTTGGGGTCAGAGCCCCCTTCAACCACACCCCAAGCCCCCCTGAACACACGCACAGATTGAAAGTGCTGAGGTTCTCATGCAAGCTTTGTTTCCAGGTACCCCAGCCCCTCTGCCAAGAGGTCTGGAGTATGGCATTGGAGTATGAGCAGTCACTCGGGCTCCCCAGTGGCCCAGTGGTAAAGAATCCACCTGCCAATGCAGGAGACCTGGGTTCAGTCCCTGGGTCAGGAAGACCCCCTGGAGAAGGAAATGGCCACCCACTCCAGTATTCTTGACTGGAAAATCCCATGGACAGAGGAGCCTAGTGGGCTACAGTCCACGGGATGGCAAAAGAGTTAGACACAACTTAGCAACTAAACACGAACGTGAAGCCTGAGATCGACGTTCAGTGTTGGCACCTTCACTGGGACCTTCTAGGAGCAGGTGTCATGAAGATGCTTTGCTACTCCTCACCTAGCAAGGGAGGGCTGGGACCCATCTTATGGACTGAGAAACTGAGGTCTGAGAGGTAGCCAAGATCCCAGGCACAAACCCTGGTCTAACTGCTCTGGACGCTGCGGTCTGTAGCCCCGACACTGGGACCCTCCCTCTGAGGGGCAAGGATGGAGCAGCTCACCAGGCACCTGCTCTACGTCTGGCACTGCAGACTAACTCACAGCGAGGTGCCATGTGCCATCCCCCTTGTGCAGACAAGGGTCCAAAACAAGAGAGATTTCGTTTCCCAGGTCCTGCAACTAACTGACACAGGCCCAAGCTCTGAACACTGGCAGGGCAACTCAGACACCATGCACCACACTAACCACTCTACCTTTCTCCTTCCAGCCCTGACTCACCCCCTCAGGCTGCAAAGGGCCCAGCACCACGAGAACTCTTCACCCTGACAGTGAAAGGTGTTCAGAGGTCTGGAGCACCCCAAACTTGGGGGTAGAGAAGGGGCCACTACTTCAGCCCATGGGGCCTTTCTGCTTTGACCTTGGATGTGGGCAGATGTCTTTCCTGATGCCTCTATGCAGACAGAGTGGGTGGCTAAGATGCCTACACACTAAAAGGAAAGGAAGGAGGTTGTGAAAGGGAGCACAAAGCGCTGGCCAGCTATGTGGCCTTGGGCAGGTTACTCAACCTCACAGTCCCACCACTGCCCAGCTTGAGCATCTGCCTACAGTCAGAGCGGCATGAGAGCCTTC
Organism: Madoqua kirkii; assembly: GCA_006408675.1. NCBI lineage: Eukaryota > Metazoa > Chordata > Mammalia > Artiodactyla > Bovidae > Madoqua > Madoqua kirkii. The sequence goes on along the minus strand of SJYC01050831.1, from coordinate 18,060 downwards.
TCCATGACGCCTGCGTCTGCCCTGATGCCTGGCTCCGTGGCCACACAGCGGATGCTGCTCTGGGTGAACGGATGAAGGGATGAGCCCACGCACAGTGGCTCTCCCCCTTGGTCTGGTGTCCTGTCCAGGAATCACGCCCTCCTGATGTGTAAAGCGGAATTGGACCCAGTGCGGAGGGGGAGGGGGAGGAGGGGCTGCCCTCACCCCGGCCGCACCCCAAGCATCTCTCCTCTCACAGTCCCGGCTGCTCTTTCCCGTTTCCGAGTCAGGCTCTCTTCGGATGGTCTGTCCAGAGGCTCTCCGGCCCACCCCCATCTCTGTGGGGAAATCGGACCCCTGCTCACTGTCTTCTTTTCTCTCCCCACCTCCCTCCTTCCCTCCCGGGCGGCTGCCAGACCTTTCTTCCATGGGGCAGCTGGGGGAGCCATGTGGGTGCCAAGGACAGACAGTCTGAAGTTCAAGGTCCTGCTTGGGGTCAGAGCCCCCTTCAACCACACCCCAAGCCCCCCTGAACACACGCACAGATTGAAAGTGCTGAGGTTCTCATGCAAGCTTTGTTTCCAGGTACCCCAGCCCCTCTGCCAAGAGGTCTGGAGTATGGCATTGGAGTATGAGCAGTCACTCGGGCTTCCCCAGTGGCCCAGTGGTAAAGAATCCACCTGCCAATGCAGGAGACCTGGGTTCAGTCCCTGGGTCAGGAAGACCCCCTGGAGAAGGAAATGGCCACCCACTCCAGTATTCTTGACTGGAAAATCCCATGGACAGAGGAGCCTAGTGGGCTACAGTCCACGGGATGGCAAAAGAGTTAGACACAACTTAGCAACTAAACACGAACGTGAAGCCTGAGATCGACGTTCAGTGTTGGCACCTTCACTGGGACCTTCTAGGAGCAGGTGTCATGAAGATGCTTTGCTACTCCTCACCTAGCAAGGGAGGGCTGGGACCCATCTTATGGACTGAGAAACTGAGGTCTGAGAGGTAGCCAAGATCCCAGGCACAAACCCTGGTCTAACTGCTCTGGACGCTGCGGTCTGTAGCCCCGACACTGGGACCCTCCCTCTGAGGGGCAAGGATGGAGCAGCTCACCAGGCACCTGCTCTACGTCTGGCACTGCAGACTAACTCACAGCGAGGTGCCATGTGCCATCCCCCTTGTGCAGACAAGGGTCCAAAACAAGAGAGATTTCGTTTCCCAGGTCCTGCAACTAACTGACACAGGCCCAAGCTCTGAACACTGGCAGGGCAACTCAGACACCATGCACCACACTAACCACTCTACCTTTCTCCTTCCAGCCCTGACTCACCCCCTCAGGCTGCAAAGGGCCCAGCACCACGAGAACTCTTCACCCTGACAGTGAAAGGTGTTCAGAGGTCTGGAGCACCCCAAACTTGGGGGTAGAGAAGGGGCCACTACTTCAGCCCATGGGGCCTTTCTGCTTTGACCTTGGATGTGGGCAGATGTCTTTCCTGATGCCTCTATGCAGACAGAGTGGGTGGCTAAGATGCCTACACACTAAAAGGAAAGGAAGGAGGTTGTGAAAGGGAGCACAAAGCGCTGGCCAGCTATGTGGCCTTGGGCAGGTTACTCAACCTCTCTCTGCCTCAGTTTTCCCATCTGTAAAGTGGGCATCACAATGGTACCAACATCCTAGGACTGTTATGATTCAGTTTGTGTAAAGCATATGATAAATATAGCCACTTATCATTATTAGTGAATCCCTAGAAGACGTGGAACGCTCACCTCACACCTCCCCGTGACAGGCACTGCTCTGCGCCTACACACTAAGACGTGCACGCAAGCCCACACGTGCACATACAAATACACACAGTCCCAGGAGAGCTCCTCTTCTCCACCCTGGCATGTGCAATTCCACTCCGTCTTCCAGGACCACCCTTCCCAGTTCTCTGTACTCCTGGTGAGCATTTTCCACAAGCAGCCTCTGTGAAGAGGTCCTGATACCCTCACCCTCCAACCCCAATGCTCCCAAGTACCTTCATTAGAGTAGCACCTGTTGACCACTTACTGCATACAAGGCTCCAGGCTAAGCTCACTATACACATGGGAGCATTTGTCCTTAAAAAACTATATAGTAACTGGTATCACTAATGCCATCTTATCACTTGAGAAATAGAGGCCCAGGGTCCCACAACAGGTGGCTGAAAGGACCAGAAGTGGGCCTGTGAGTAGAGAGCTAATCTCCAGTCCTGAGCCTGCAGCTGGGGCCGGACAGGAGCCTTCCACACAGCACTGTCAGCTCTGCCTCCCTGTCCCCGGGCCCTGCCCAGCCCAGCCCCAGCCCAGAGGCCCCTGTACAGAGGTGGGTCCTTGCTGACCCAGGGGTTGTCAGCCAGATAGGGCTCCAGGAGGTGGATAGCTGCCCCGAGCTCCCTAGGCCTCCCTCCCAACATACTCCACAGCCTGGGTCAGGGCGTACAGGGGCACAGGTGGGCCAGCAGTTCAGACTCAGCCGGCTCAGGCTTTAGCAATAACTGCCCTAGTTTCTTAATGGAGAAAAAAGCACTTTTCATATTTAAATGGCTTGGTCAATGGGCTTTGGGAGGTATCACAGCTGACTGTGCCAACAAAGGTCCATCTAGTCAAAGCTATGATTTTGCCAGTAGTCATGTATGGTTGTGAGAGTTGGACTATAAAGAGAGCTGAGCGCTGAAGACTTGATGCTTTTGAACTGTGGTGTTGGAGAAGACTCTTGAGAGTCCCTTGGACTCCAAAGAGATCCAACCAGTCCATCCTAAAGAAAATCAGTCCTGAATATTCATTGGAAGGACTAACACTAAAGCTGAAACTCCAATACTTTAGCCACCTTATGCTAAGAATTTACTCAATTGAGAAGACCCTGATGCTGGGAAAGATTGAAGGCAGGAGTAGAAGGGGACGACAGAGGATGAGATGGTTGCATGGCATCACTGACTTAATGGACATGAGTTTTAGTAAACTCTGGGAGTTGGTGTTGGACGGGGAGGCCTGGCGTGCTACAGTCCATGGGGTTGCAAAGAGTCAGATACGACTGAGTGAGTGAACTGAACAGCTGACTGAGAGGTGTGTAGGGTGGGTGAAGCCTGGAGTCAGCTGGTGCCAGGAGGGAGCACTTTCAGAGATAAACCAGTCCCATCTTGCCAAGGCCCAGAAAGGGATAGCGACTTATGAAAAGTCACACAGCAGGGACTTATCAAAAGTCAGAACCTAGCCTCCTGACTGGCGTCTAGTGCTTCTTTCTTCCCTCCTCAACTGGCTCCTCAACACTCTCCTGCCCTTTATCCACCAATGGTTGAGTGGCCAGCACACACCTACAGGGGTGGGGTGGAGGGACGCATTTTATGATGTTCTGTAAAGAGCACGACCCCCAGGTGCCCCATCCATCCCTCCTCCTCCTTTGTGCAAATAGGGAAACAGGTCCAGAGACTCCCAAGGGCTTCCCAGGTCACACAGCAGACTCTCAGCAGAGCTCAGAAGCAGAACTTACATTCCCCGACAACCCAACTGAGTCTTCCTGGTTGCTTGTGTTTTTAAACTTCAGGCAGCCACTGCCCTCTCCACAGCTTTGCAATTAATAACCCATAATTTGACTTTGCCATCCTAATCCTCTAGCCTGCCATCTTGTGGCCAAATTGAAAGCTACAGGGTACTGTTGAATGAGTCCCAGGGCAGAAGCAGCAATAAAGATAAATGGGGGACTTCCCTGGCAGTCCAGTGGATAACACTCCATGCTTCCAATGCAGGGGAGGCGTGTTCGATCCCTGGTTGGGACTAAGGGAACTAAATCCCCATGCCATGTGGGACGGCCTAAAAAAGATAAATGGGAGGACTTGGAATGTTCAGGGAAACAGCTAGAAAAAAAGAAGGCAACCAACCAAACTCTCAAAGAGACATTTCTAAGTGACCCTCCACCCCTACAGGCTACTCATTCCCAGTGACTCTGGGCAGAGCACCTAACACCTGAGGAGGGAGTGAGGTCTGGATTAGTGCACCCGCTCCAACAGCTTGAGGCTCCTGTTAAGTTGCTCATGAAGATGGATTTATCTTAAGGTCCCTTTTGGGGAGGGGGCTGAGGCACATCGGCTACATTTTGGATCCCGGAGGGTTCATGGTCTCAATAACTAGCCCCCCCTCACCAGGTTCTGAGAAAGCAAGAGATTAGTTTGTCAGGTGAGAGGCAGAAACAGCTCAGAGCAGGAACAGAACTGCCCACCTCAGGCAGCCCTGGGCCTGCTAGCAAAGCCTATTAGCAGGAAAGAAGCCCCTGAGGAAAGACCCGGACTCCTCTCTGGGCCCTGGGGGCCGCCCAGCCTCCAAAATCAGAACCTCCATGAGCACGGGGCCCAGCCTGGCCCTTCTCTAGAAAACTAGACAGACAGGCACGGGGCCTGCCAGTGACCCCCCCCACAGCCAGGAGCCGCAAATGAGTTCCTCACACAGGCAGCGAGGTGGGGGGAGAGGCACACCCATGTACACAGTCCCACATGTGCACACCCACATGTATACGTTCCCACATGTGCACACCCACATGTGTACATTCCCACATGTGCGTACCCCCATGTATACATTCCCACATGTGCACACCCCCATGTACATGTGCACACATATATACACATGGTCTCAAGGAGAGAGACTCTCACACACACACACACACATGCACATGCACAAATGTACAGAAACCCCATCCACAGAGATCCATACCATGTGTGTCTATCCCATCCACCCCCCACCCAGACCATCTCTCAGAAATGCCATGTCACATCGTTGTTCCCATGCCTGTCAGACCCTGAGACCTGACGGGAGATGCGGAATGTAGGATGGCCTCCAAACACCCCTGTGTGACCCCGGCACACGTGTCTCTGGAAAGGGGGCCGGGCCTGCGGGCTGAGTGGCCAGGAGGGTGACAGTGGCCATGTGGTTGCCGCCCCCTGGGGGCAGCCCTGCCTTTCTCTGGGACTGAAATGGGGAGCCCAATGAGGGACGCCCAGGAGGGATGCAGCCCCTGCCTGCCCTCCCTGTGGGGTTGCCCAGGCCAGACACTTGATTCCCTCCGGGACTCTCCAGAGTTAGGACCAGACCTCCTGGCCACCTGCTCCTCTCCACTCTGCCCAGCATGGCCCTTGTTCACCCACATTGCCAGAGCAGTCTTGTATCCACTTGCCCACCACTGCCAGGCGTCTCTAAAATACTCCCTTGTCGGCTCAGTCCCCACACTCTGCTGAATCTCAGCTCAGACACCACCTCAGACCCCCAGTGCTCCCCGCTGTGCCCCTCCCTGCACCCCTGTGCCCTCCACATGCCCAGCATCCCTTGGTCCAAGCACAGGCAGCACAGGACAGCTGCTCGATATACCTGCCCGCGGCTCCACTTCACATCTATTTACTGAGTCCCTGCTACACACCAGACAGAGTTGTGGGCGCTACGGGAACAAAGGCTGCCTGTGGCCGGCCTCCCAGGAAGAGATGAGGCCTGGGGAGGGGAACATGCACCCCTGGGAGAAACGTGCTGCTTAGAAATGGGCTCCAGTTTAGTCCCTGCCACTGACCTGCTGTGTGACCTTGGGCTGGCCACGACCCTCTCTGGGCCTCACTGGCCTCATTTGTTAAAAGAGGTAAAGACAGTTTAGAATGAGATGATCTTTAAGGAGACTCCTAGGCTTGGTGGCAAGTGGGAAGGACAGAAAGGATGCCAGCCAGGATGGCCTCTCTGGATGCCCCTTCCCGGCCCCAAGGGAGTCTCCCTGAGACCAGGAGGGGACAGCGGTGAACGGCTCCTTCTGCTCCCAGACACCTTGAGTTCCACTGCCCACCTCTTGGTTCCTACCTCTCAAGTCCTCCCTGGGGACCTCACAGCAGCTCTCAGGGGCCCCCGAGTTCCCCATCATGTCAAGGCTCATGTGTGGGGAGGTGACCTTGTACATGTGACCTTGAGACACCAGCCCTTCCCCCTCTGCACCTCATCCAGCCTGAGCCAGCCTGCCCCCTGCCCAAGTCCCGCTGCTCCACAAACATCCCAAAGCATAGCCTCCACGGCCCCGCCAGGCCTGCCTAGGCTGACTGACAGGAGCCCAGAGTCAGGTGGATGGCTGCAGACAGGGGGCAGGCTGGGAGTGGGTGGAGCAGGGCCAGTACCACCTGGGGAGGAGAACGAGGTGCTAGGAGCCCCTCCCTTTCTGCAGAAGAACAAACGGAGGCTCAGGCAGGGAAGAGAACTATCCAGACCGAGTCCAGGAAGAGTGGGGCTCGGGACAGACAGAACTCTGCTCAGATTCCTGCCTTGCTCCTGAACTGCTGTGTGACCTTCTGCAAGCCATTTAACCTCCCTGAACCTCACATAGGTTGTCGAGGGGGCTAAGTCAGCCATCAACATGTCAAGAGCCTGACACACAGGAAGTAGCTGGATGCTCACGGAAGTTCCTGTCCTTCTCCAGCAGGACAGAAGCTCCCTCACTCCTTTCCAGAATCCCCATCCATCCTTGACACCAGGCAGTGGAAAAGTCAGGGGACCTCCTGGGCAAGTAACCTCGTGTCTCCTCCAAGTCTCGGTTTTTTTCATTTGGTTTTCATGAACACAGCCCACCTCCCGCTCCTGCCCAGGGGGACGGTAAGGCTCAAAAGAAATCACAGAGATGAAAGGCTTGCAAAGCGGTGTGAGTCTAGGCAGATGTCAGGGACTGTTGTTCTCAGATAACCTCTCTCCATACTAGGTGGGTGGACAGATGGGCAGCTGGTCAGATGGGGGAGCTGAGTGGGTGGATAGACCTGCATGTGGGGGGCTGAACCTATGGGGGATGAGGTGGGGGGGTCAGGAGCTCAAGTTCCAGGTCACTTGGCACAAGTGGGGGGGTCCAGAAGCTCCCTCCAGTAGAAAGCTTCATGACAACTCCCTCCCAACCAACCAGCTTCTTTGCACACACCTGCCACCTTGACTGCCCCCCAGCCCACCCCCTCGCAAGGAACCTTGTCCCCCACAAGCCAGAAACTTGCTGCAGTGTGAGTGCTTTGGGGACCCCGAGGTGTCAGGGCCACCCTCCAGCATCTTCAGGCCCCAGTCATGGCCCAAGAGGCCTGGGCAGCAGGGCCCACATCTGTCCTCTGACGGAAGGGTCCCGTGCCCAGCACAGGCCTGGCACTGGGAGGTGTTGGGCAGTCTTGCTGAGTGTGAGTGGCAGGGTGGGCCTGGGGCAGGGCCTGGGGCAGGGCCGGGGGCACCAACTCACTGGGCACACGGTTGATGGCTTTGAGGGGCCTCAGGACGCGCACGGTACGGATGGCCGACAGGTTGATGTTCTGGAGGTCCAGGGAATACTCAACCATCCTGCAAAGAGAGGGAAGAAGAGTGAGACCCAGAACTCGAAGGACAGTGGGGCCACGGCCAGACCAGCCATGCCCACCCCTGCCTGGATGGGGTAAGAAAAGTGGTCAGCAACCCCGGCTAAGCCCCAGGCAGCCCTGTGGCCTTGGGCTGTCCCCTTGGGCCTATCTCCTTCTCCGTAATCAGGGCTGGTGACGTCCACTGTGTAGACTGCCCGGAGGAGCCCAGTAGATATGGCCAGGGACAGAGGGAATAAGGAGCAGAGACCCTGGGTCTCCAAAGCCTGTCCAGCAATGCGCTGGCAGCTCCTGCCCTCATTTCCAGGGCAGCCCGCCAAACAGGGAGCAGTCACCCCATTTCCCAAGGGGGGAACAGGGGCACCCACAGGCCCCAGGCTGAGCTCAGATGGTGACTGGCCATCACAGCTACAGCTGCAGAAGCAGCGTCTGCTGGAGCTCCCCAGTCCCTCCATCTTCCCAAGTCCCCAGGAACCCCCCAACCAGGGTTAGATGCCTGGATTTATAATGAGATAAGGCTGTAGGAGAGGTAATATCACATGTCCCAGGCACCTAGCAAACGGGTTTTAGAAGCTCAGTTCAGTTCGGTTCAGTCGTTCAGTCATGTCCAACTCTTTGCGATCCAATGAATTGTAGCACGCCAGGCCTCCCTGTCCATCACCAACTCCCGGAGTCTCCCCAAACCCATGTCCATTGAGTTGGTGATGCCATCCAACCATCTCATCCTCTGTCATCCCCTTCTCCTCCTGCCCTCAATCTTTCCCAGCATCAGGGTCTTTTCAAATGAGTCAGCTCTTTGCATCAGGTGGCCAAAGTACTGGAGTTACAGCTTCAGCATCAGTCCTTCCAATGAACATCCAGGACTGATCTCCCTTAGGATGGACTGGTTGGATCTCCCTGCAGTCCAGGTGACTCTCAAGAGTCTTTTCCAACACCACAGTTCAAAAGCATCAAGTCTTCAGCGCTCAGCTTTCTTTATAGATCAACTCTCACATCCACACATGACCGCTGGAAAAACCATATCCTTGACTAGACGGAGCTTGGTTGGAGATTGGTCTGCTTTTTAATATGCTGTCTAGGGCTTCCCTGGTGGCTCAGAGGTTAAAGCGCCTGCCTTTGATGCAGGAGACCTGGGTTCGATCCCTGAGTCGGGAAGATCCCCTGGAGAAGGAAATGGCAATCCACTCCAGTATTCTTGCCTGGAAAATCCCATGGACAGAGAAGGCCTAGTAGGTTACAATCCATGGGGTCACAAAGAGTCGGACACGACTGAGCAACTTCACCTCACCTCACCTCAGGTTGGTCATAACTTTCCTTCCAAGGAGTAAGTGTCTTTTCATTTCATGGCTGCAGTCACCATCTGCAGTGATTTTGGAGCCCCAAAATAAAGCCTTACACTGTTACCACTGTTTCCCCATCTATCTGCCATGAAATGATGGGACCGGATGCCATGATCTTAGTTTTCTGAATGTTGAGTTTTAAGTCAACTTTTTCACTCTCCTCTTTCACTTTCATCAAGAAGCTCTTTAGTTCTTCTTCACAAGGGTGGTGTCATCTGCATATCTGAGGTTATTGATATTTCTCCCAGCAATCTTGATTCCAGCTTGTGCTTCCTCCAGCCCAGCGTTTCTCATGATGTACTCTGCATAGAAGTTAAATAAGCAGGGTGACAATATACAGCCTTGACGTACTCCTTTTCCTATTTGGAACCAGTCTGTTGTTCCATGTCCAGTTCTAACTGTTGCTCCCTGACCTGCATATAAGTTTCTCAAGAGGCAGGTCAGGTGGTCTGGTATTCCCATCTCTTTCAGAATTTTCCCCAGTTTATTGTGATCCACACAGTCAAAGGCTTTGGCAGAGTCAATAAAGCAGAAATAGATGTTTTTTCTGAAACTCTCTTGCTTTTTTGATGATCCAGCAGCTGTTGGCAATTTGATCTCTGGTTCCTCTGCCTTTCCTAAAACCAGCTTGAACATCTGGAAGTTCACGGTTCACGTATTGCTGAAGCCTGGCTTGGAGAATTTTGAGCATTACTTTACTAGCGTGGGAGATGAGTGCAGTTGTGCGGTAGTGTGAGCATCCTTTGGCATTGCCTTTCTTTAGAAGCTCAAGCCAGGAGCCACCCCAGTTCTGCCCCCTCTCTGTCTCTGGGCTCTGCGAGGCCAGGCTTCACAGGCCACGGCTCGGGGGTGTGGCAGGCAGGCAGTACTTGACCTGTAGGAATAACCCCCTCTTTGGGGGCACAACCATCGGCCAGCCCCTGCAAGGCGTGCAGGCTCCAGCCTTGCAGGCTCACTGCGCTGTCCCACTCCAGGCCTTCCCCCCACTGTCCCTTCCGCCAGGAACACCTCCCTCCTCTGTTGAAGCCTTAATCAGGTTTTGTACAGAAGTCCCTGGGACTTGGCAGTTTCTCCACACCTGGCTCCATGATGAACCAGGCCAGTCCAAGTGCTATGGACCCAAGAACAACTCAGACTGGCCCCTACCCTCAGGAGTTCACAAGGAGGCAGGGCAGAGACTCAAAGGCAAAGACAGCCCTGGAGCTCTCACCGTGGCTCTCCTTCTCATCCTCGAGGCCGAGGCCTCTCCCCACAGGCCCGTCCACCCCTCCCACCGTCCACCAGTCCAGCAGCAATTCAGAGACAGTCTGCCTCCTCCAGGCGGCCTTCCTGGATCTCAGTCTATGTCCGACTCTTTGTGACCCCTATGACCCCATGTGCTGTAGTCCCCATGGAATTCTCCAGGCAAGAATACTGGAGTGGGTAGCTGTTCTCTTCTCCAGGGGATCATCCCAACCCAGGAATTGAACCCAGGTCTCCAGCATTGCAGGCAGATTCTTTACCAGCTGAGCCACCAGGGAAGCCCAAGAATACTAGAGTGGGTAGCCATTCCCTTTTCCAGCAGATCTTCCCAACTCAGGGATAGACCTGGGGTCTCCTGCATTGCAGGCAGATTCTTTACCTGCTGAGCTACTGAGGACCTAGCCTTCTTATATGTAACAGGTATATTTATTTGATTATATATATAAATTACATTTTGTAGAGTACAAATATTTTGCCATATAAAATTGTTATTCCGAGATTTATCAAACCATATACAGATTTGTAGCCACATCATACCAATAGGAATCCTAAAATAATAATATTTTTTAAAAAAAAGATATAAATTAGAATGATGAAGTTGTGTAGAAGTTATATGGCTTTAACAAAACTTTGATTTCTTCTTTTATATTCTCCCCATGGTTAAAACAGCAAAATTTCTGCCTAGATGGTAACATGTACCATTTGTTCAATGTCAGGATCCTTGATTGCTCTTGGGAACAAGTATACTGCTGTGGTATGAAGTGGAAGGTATAATTTGGAGCCAGATGAGGGGGAAAAAATGTTCCTTTCAGATGTAATATATTCATGTAAACACAAAAGTTATTCAAAAATGATTTAATAATTTCACCAAGTAACCTAAATTTCATAGGCAAGTTCCTTATAGAACTACCATAAACTTTGTAGAATTCAAGCCTTCCACTAAAAGAAGTTTTAAAACTTTTTAAAACAAATACAATGAGGATAGCAAGCCACAAAGTGGACTGCAGTGTTACTCACTGTTTGCTTTATCACCCATGGTATCTCAGGGTGAGACTCAGAGAAATGGAAGGATGGATACTTATCATAATTCATTCCATGTGGACTTTTAGAATCCAGGATAACAGCTTTCCTTTTTGCTTCAATAGTTACACTCTGATAGGAATCTGGAAAGTTCTGCGCACAGGAATGGTGCTTAGTCAAAACTGGGCTCATCTCCAGCTCTGCTTAAGAGTTCATTGCTGTCTACAGGTGATATTGAAGGGAATGAGGAAAACAAACTTCGTTAATTAGTGTTTGGTGCCAATGACCTTACTTCCTATGGAAGAAATAAATTACATTTCTTCCTCATCATATTCATGGTGAATCTCTGAGATATAGGGATACCGGTTACTCAGTCAGAAATATGCATTTATTTATTTAAGAGAAGTAAGCTCGTCATAGGAAAACTTTGAATTTAACAAAGTGGGGAGAAACTTTTTCACCATGCAGCACGCAGGATCTTAGTTCCCTGAACTGGAATCGCATCTGTGCTTCCTGCAGTAGAAACACAGAGTCTTAACCACTGGACCATAGAGAAGTCCCTGAAAAAGCTTTTAAAAAAGGATCAAGCCAGTAAACCTAAGGAAAACAAGGGGGGTTGGGGAGGAAACAACAGTGAGGTATAATAAACAATAAAAATAAGAAAGAATGAATAAAAATAAATATATTAGTGACCACTAAAAATTTGATTTGCATTTCTGTTTCAAAAAATTTTCAGACTGGGCTCAGAAAACAGAATTAAACTATGTATATGTATAAGAAATTAACTTCAAATAAAGTGACGAAGTTTGAAAATAAACAGGCAATTACAAAAGTATGAAAGTGAAAGTGTTCATTGTTCAGTCATGCTCTTTGTGACTCCATGGACTGTAGCCTGCCAGGCTCCTCTGTCTATGGAGTTTTCCAGGCAAGAACATTGCAGTGGGTTAGCCATTCCCCTCTCCAGGGGCTCTTCCTGACCCACGGATCAAATGTGGGTCTCCTACATTGCAGGCAGATTCTTTACCATCTGAGCCACCAGGAAAGCCCCAAAGCATGAATGGCAATATTAATGTCAAATTCAAGGCCAGAAGCATTAGAAAGGAAGAGAGGATGGAATGATTAAAGGCACTGTGGAAGAGAATGCAAGATGCCTAGGCCCATTCCTTGTCACCCTTGCTAGCAAATCTCATTTTAATTTGTCACAGCAATGTGTTCCAATACAAACAGATTATTTTCCTTCCTCTCTTACAATTAAGGATGGACAAAACATTGTAAGCAGAGGTTAGTGGGTTGGCCCTGGAAGTTATTCTTTTCTGTCTTTTTTTTTCCCTCTTCCTGACTAGAATATGTATGTTATGGCTGAAGCTGCAGGAACTATCTTGCAGTGAGGACTTGGAGATAAATACCACTTACTAAAGATGGTAGAGCAGAAAGACACAGAGCGCTTGCATTCTGAATGACCATGGAGCCCCATTTCCAGTCCTGGACTGCTTTCACTATGAGGTATTTTTCATGTTTGAGAAAAATACATTTCTATTTATTTAAGCCCCTATTATCTGGGTATGATTTTACATGCAGCCAGCTCAATTTCCTGTGGTACAGATATAAACATAAATACACACACACACACACACACACATATGTTGTCAGCTATGGAGAACTAAAAAATAGAACAAAAGTTTTTAAAAAATAAAAATCACTAGAAAAGCAGAATTTGATGGCAACTGCTACTATGGTTGTCAGAGTAGTAGTTACTTCTTTCAAAATTTGATATAATATGAAGTCAAAACAAATGAGAATATGGAGTACTATAATGATATAATCTATGTTTGTTATACAAGCACATATATATGACTATATATGTGTGGTTGGTATATACTATAAATTTTTACCTTACAAAAAGAGGATATGCAATCTCTTTATATGCAGATGGAACACGTACAAAATCAATCATGTATTTGGCCATAAAAGATGAGAACATATTGTGGTCAGGGTGCAGAAGAAAGGTGATGAAACCAGACAGTCTGTTCTATGGCTTGCTGGCAGAGTGACCTTGGGCAAGTTACTTGACCTTTCTGGGCTTTCTATCTTTATCTATAGAGTAAGGAGCCTGGTGGTGGGCTACAGTCCATAGGGTCACAAAGAGTCAGACACGACTGAGCGACTGACACACACAAGGCTCATAATGGTTAGAAATGTTATCTCCTAGAATTGTTATTATCCCTTCTGGCCTAGCATTCTCCACTTGGTGTCAATTTACCTACATAAAGCTGCTAGCGCTGCTTATAGCTTACTCAAGGTAGAGGTGCCAGGCCATCAGATGGCTGTCCCTAGTCAGTTTCCAGTGAAGGGTCAGGGCAGGAGAGGAGGTTAACATTTCTCCATTTGGCTTCAGCTGAACAGCAAACACAACACTGTCTAGCACAGAATTCAAGAGCACCAAAAGAATATTAAATGGATGAATTGTTACTTGCAGGAAGAGAAACAGGCACCGTGTTTCCAATTATTCTTCATTGCAGACAACAACTAGCTGTTTCCCCCGCTGGCGGACACAGTAGCTGAATGGGGAACACAATTGAGTAAACTCTGCTGTAGAAGGATGAATGTGGGCCAGAGAATTTTTTTGACACAGTCCCAGCTTTATTTTTGCTTATTGCTGGCAAGCTAATATGAGGGACGTAAGGAAACAATTGACGAAAACTTCATAAATAAGGCTTAAAGGACAAGAAGTATCTATGGCCCCCAACATATAAACTTTTGTACCAATAAGGATTGTTTGTGATATAAGGCAGAACTTCTAAATTTTGCTGCTGGATACAAAAAAGAAGAAACACATATCAATCTTTTTTTTTTTTAGTGAAAAGGGAAAGTGAAAGTGTTAGTCACTCAGTCACGTCTGACTCTTTGTGACCCCAGGGGCTATAGCCTGCTAGGCTCCTCAGTTCATGGATTCTCCAGGCAAGAATACTGGAGTGGGTTGCCATGTCCTTCTCCAGCGATCTTCCCAACCCAGGGATTGAACCTGAGTCTCCTGCAGACAGATTCTTAACTGACTAAGCCACCAGGGAAGCCCCTCCCCCAACCTTTTTAAGCCTACAAAGTATTATATTTTTTAATCATAAAAGTAAAATATTGAAGTATGTATAATAATTTTAAATAGGTCAAGATAAGATGATTTTTATGAGCAAGTACAGTAATATATGAAAATAGGAAAACTATTATAAATACAACAGAAAAATATATTTGTATATTATAATAATTATTTCATGGAAGTAAATAGTTTTTGTTATAAACTTTGTTGAATGTTTATATATTTTTGAATAAAATTAAGTTTAATGAAAAATATCATATAAATAAGAAACATCAAAGTCTTATTCCTGAACTGAGATGAAAAGCAAAACTGAACTGAAAATAATAAGTTTATTTTAGGTCACAAACCATTGATAAACTACCTGATGTCAACTGGAAATGAATGGGGCATTTGTTCCTTTATTTTGCAGGACCTGTAATAGCATCAGCAGAGTGGTATTTATGTTTTTGCATATTTTTCTATGTTTCATCTCAAATATGTTGATGTACAAATACATAAACTGAGGGTAGTTAATTTTTCAGTCTAGAATATTTTCTTTTTTTTATTTAATATTTTCTAACTCTAATTTCTCTCAGCATTATCTTAGCATATCAATTCTTCACCAATCCCCACTCTTTCCTCTCTTTAAAAAAGGTTTTGTGTGATTACAAAATCAGCTCTCATTTTTTCTACTTAGAATGACCTCTTGCCAACTCTGCACTCATAAATATCCTTTCTCAGCCTTTGCTTAAGCTGTTATTATTCACAGAAGCTCCATCTTCTTTCCATGTGTAAGAGAACATCAAACTCAGGAAGAAATTTTTTTCAAGTATGGAGTTTCAGACTTAGATACAATTCAAACAATGCATTCATTCCCAGATGAAGATACGTATAGGGTGCCTGTCTTTCAGGCAAGAAGACAGACTGGGGAGGCAATCAGAGAGAAATGGAAACGGGAGAGAAAGGCAGAGAACAGACTTCCTCTGTTTGAATTGTACTAGAAGCTGAGATTCTGTACTCTTTCTGTAACCCTGTCGATTAACACAATTCTATCAGGGCTACACGCAATTTAAAAAATTCAACTTGGCAGATAGTAGTACATATTTACTGGATTAAATTGATAAAATCAGTGTTATGAACTACATTAACATGATGAGAAGATTCTCTTTTTGTTCTAAAAGATTTTTTTTCTAACGATTTTTTTTATTCTAAAAATTATCATCCTAAAATTTATATGAGTCTATCTAATCTTATAAGGCACATGCTCATCTGCATTCCTGCCTGCACCCAACACATGAAAGTCAGATACGTTGAGCTGCCCTAATCCTCGTGATGGGAAGAAAGGCCACAGAGTTATTTTAAAAGATAAAGGAGGATTAAGAAAACCAGAGACTGGGGTTCTGAGGAAAATGCAACCACATATGAAATCAGGAATCTTTCTTTCCACGCAATTAATAAAGCTTTTTGGATCTTTCTTGTCCCCTCATGCTTGTTTTTCCCTTCATCAGGCAGGGAAACTCAGTTTTGTCTATTAAGAATGCCATCTGCCTCTCTAAAAAAGGACAGACTGAGTTGGGTGGTGATGGTGAAGGGAAAGATGGGGGATTAAAAGTCTTTAAAGTTTGAAAAGGAAGGAAAGTGAAGACTGAAAAAACTAAATTTAATTGTCAATTTCTTCCTCAAACATCACTTCTGGTTACAAGGTAACTTACAGTAGATGAAAACCATGTTTTTACAAACCTAACTCACAACATCATTCTAGTCTCTGATGTATTTCTCTTCCATTTATTGGTCAATAAAGAAATTCATCTCACCCAGAAACCAATCCTCTAAAATGAGTCACAATGCATGACTCAAGATTCAACTAGCAACAGTATTTTTCCTCATATTAGATTTAATGTTTCCTTCAAGATTGGCTTGTAGGTTAGTTTCTTCCCCACTCCTAGGTAGCTACAGATTTTGGTAACACTGTGTCTGTTGTACAAATACATTTGTGTGTGTATCTATGAATAAAATATAATGTATACATATATAGTGTTTAAAGAAAATATTGATTTTGCCAATTCACCCAAAGAAAGGACAAACTAACTAAAACAAATACCATATTATGGAATACATCTGACTTTCATTTTTAAAATCAAGTAATTTTCATTGGAATTTTACAAATTTGACTCAGTCATTTCTTATATGCTAGGGACTGAAATCTCCCTCATACATTTTAATTATTCATCATAGATGTCAAACATTACAGAAAGATTTATGGTGAAATTAATACTGTGGATCAAGTATAAGGGCTGTTCCCCGATTGCATTTGACAGCATTTCTATCTTTCAGTGGTTCTTGAAAAGTCTAACATTAAGTTTGTGAAAGTCAGAGCCTTTCTAGCTGCAGTTACTATCAGAGAATTTTTTATGGACATTCACAGTGAGGAAGATAGACCTGAATTCATACTATAATTGATGCTTTTGAACTGTGGTGTTGGAGAAGACTCTTGAGAGTCCCTTGGACTGCAAGGAGATCCAGCCAGTCCATTCTGAAGGAGATCAACCTTGGGATTTCTTTGGAAGGAATGATGCTAAAGCTGAAACTTCAGTACTTTGGCCACCTCATGCGAAGAGTTGACTCATTGGAAAAGATTCTGATGTTGGGAGGGATTGGGAGCAGAAGGAAAAGGGGACGAGGGAGGATGAGATGGCTGGATGGCATCACGGACTGGATGGATGTGAGTCTGAGTGAACTCCGAGAGATGGTGATGAACAGGGAGGCCTGGCGTGCTGCAATTCATGGGGTCGCAAAGAGTCAGACATGACTGAGCGACTGAACTGAACTGAACTTTGCGGGTCTATGGCACAAGTGGTAAAGAATCTACTTGCCAAAGCAGGGGATGTAAGAGACTCAGGTTTGATCCCTGGGTTGGGAAGATCCCCTGGAGGAAGAAATGGCAATCCATTCCAGTATTCTTGCCTGGAGAAAGAAATGGCAATCCATTCCAGTATTCTTGCCTGGAGAATGCCATGGACAGAGGAGCCTGGTGGGCTATGGTCCATAGGGTTTCAAAGAGTTGAACATGACTTAAGCGACTCAGCACGCATGTACAACTTTGTGGGTCATTAAGTGTAGTCACTATTAAATTAATCCTTGTACAGCTGTATTGTGTGTACTCATTCTGACTCTTTGTGGTTTGCCACCTTTTGTGGGTTGCCATTTCCTCCTCCAGGGACTCTTCCCAACCCCGGGATCAAGTCCGCATCTCCTGTGTCTTCTGTATTGGCAGGTGAATTCTTTATTACTGAGCCACCTGGAGAGCCCCACAGCTATATTAATGAACTCCAAACCAAATGCGTCAAAGGTTCTTTTGCTTCTGGTCAAAGGTGAAAGGTTCACACTCCTAGGTCTTGCATTCATAGCCTTTCTCCACTGGCTCCAATCCATGATCCTGCTCCCTCCCTGCTGTGCTGGTCCCACTTGTCTATACACTGCTCCCCACGTGGGCCCTGTATCTCTCCACCCTCAGGAATTGACTCAAACTGTTCCTCTCACCTGGAATATCTTCTTCCTTTTGCTCTACAATTCTTAGGGTAAACTTTGTGTATTTTATTCAAATAAAATAATGCATGACTACCTCTTCTTTGGGAAAATATTTGAACAATATAGAAGTGTATGTACAGCAGAAACTACAAGGACCTATGAACTCTAGCCCTTCCTTCCCCTCCCCTACCAACTTCTGACGGCACTCCGTCCTCCCAGTTTGCTCGTATACTTCCAACAATTTCTATCTGCATTTAATACACTTGTAGTTTTGTTAATTTCATTTTTAGGCAAGTGGGGTTAAACTAAATACATACTCTGGTAGCTAGCTTCCTCCTCTTCTAGACCTGTATTAAATTTCCCATCTCCCTGGAAGCCCCCCCTCACTGCTTTAGCATTCTCCCCCATCCATCATTACCCTACCTTGAACTTTTATCTGTTTATATGACACTGGGTTTCTAAACTATATTATGTATAAGTTTTACCACTGGAACATAAAGTCTTTGAGGGCAGGACCTTATCCTCATCTTTCATG
>SJYC01050830.1:0-38655 GCA_006408675.1 Madoqua kirkii | reverse complement strand
GATCCCCGCCAGCACAAGACCCTCTCCCTTCTGCCTGGTTGTATTCCATCCTGACAACCAGCTCAGCTGGTGCCTTACTGGGTGTGCTGGAAGTGGAGGGCTCCCCAGCCAGGCCAGACGGAACCCACCCAGGGACTACATTCCAGGAGCCCCGGGCACACCTCTGAGCTCCAGCAGGTGCCAGTCCAGGATTTGTTCACGTCTCACAATAAAAATAAATAGCTGCTTCAAAGGCAGAGGGGTAGACAGAGAAAAGAGAATAGATTTTGAGGGCCTCTCGCGTGTGTTCTCATTATTCACCTGAGTTAACCTCCTGAGTGCCCTCGACATCACTCAGATTCTGCCTCAACCCTCTCCTTGCTTCCCTGGACCAGGGCACAAGCCACACAGGGCTCGCTCTGCGCTGGGAGCCCTCAGGACAGTCGTGCCTGGTCCCTGACTGCCCTGCCCCACTCTGCCACACGGGCTCCGTGCTGTCGATCCCCTCTCAAAAAACCCACAATCCACAGTCTGAGACTGCTGCTGCTGCTCCTGCTAACTCGCTTCAGTCGTGTCTGACTCTGTGCGACCCCATAGACGGCAGCCCACTAGACTCCCCCGTCCCTGGGATTCTCCAGGCAAGAACACTGGAGTGGGTTGCCATTTCCTTCTCCAATGCATGAAAGTGAAAAGTGAAATTCAAGCTGCTCAGTTGGGCCAACTCTTAGCGACACCATGGACTGCAGCCCACCAGGCTCCTCCGTCCATGAGATTTTCCAGGCAAGAGTACTGGAGTGGGGTGCCATTGCCTTCTCTCAGTCTGAAACTAAAGCTTCTTAGTTAAGTCAGGAGCATCCACCATGGCCCTGACCCAGGGTAGGCTGGAGGGCAGGAGTGGGAAAGTACAGATGCCCTGTGTACTCAGGACCGACAGTGAGAAATCGGGTTCCCCCTCCTCGTCCGTTTCTCTGAAACAAGCGGGGCTGGCCCCTGCCTCCTGAGCGCAATACAAGCTATGACTAGATGTCATGAAGGCTAACGATAACCCAGAGTAGTGAGCCCCAGGATCTGAATACCTCCTAGACCCCAGCCCTCTCACGGAGGCTGACCTGACTCTTGTCCCATCTCCAAAGGGGACTACACAGCCACAGCCTGGCAGACCCAGACCAACACAGTAGCTCTGCCCCTACCTTCACCTTTGACCTGATCCTCTACTGCAAAAATCTCCCTGAGAATTCATCAGTTGCAAGCCCCTGGGTCCCCATGGAAAAGCTCCCCAAGAGAAATTTCTTAGGGAACTTAGTGCCAAGATCTTGGCTCTGAGCTTCCTGGTAGTCGAGTCCAAGGGGGAAGTGTGATGAGTCACTGAGTTCATGGCAGCACGATCGACCTTGGCCCTGGGAATTCCTCTGCCTGAACACTTCTCCCAGTCCTAAGTCTCTTTTCTATATTTTGTGAACCTATTGGGGTGTCCTGCCGCAGCCGCATCTCCTGTCTGGGGGAGCAAGACCAGGTGTAAATGCTTTCACAAGTGGAGAGTAAACAGCAGGCACATGATGAGGAATCCAGCAGGTCTCACGGTTCCCTGAGAGGAAAAGGATAGAAATCTGCATGTTGGACAAGGACGGGGAGACAGGCGCCAAGCGAGGGGCCGGGAGGGAGGAACTGCAGGTCTGAGTCTCTGCCCTGATGGTGACGGTGCCCACCAGCCCCACGTGGCCAGTCGCTGACAGCCTCAGCACCCTGCCCCTGCCCAGCCACCGTCCCTCTCTGCAGACAACTGCGCAGCCTTGGTGAGCCCAAAGCTTCTGAAACGCAAAGCTAGCTGCATCACTCCTGGCCTTAAACCCTCAATGGCTCCTCACTGCCCTCAGCACAAAGTCCAAGCCCCTGAGCAGGGTCTCCACGGCCCTGCAGTCTGGCCTCCGCCCCCTTCCCCTACCCCCTGCTCCTACTCCACACGTCTCGGGCACCAGGTGCACCGAGCTCACCAAACACACTTCCCTGTCCCTTTCCTTTGAGTGGAGCCCATCCTCCTCACTCTCCGCCTTCAAGACCCTCTCCTCCAGGAAGCCCTGATCTCCCCTCCCTGCACCGCCGGCTGCCCTCACCCCTCTGGGCTCTGGTTCCTCCCACACTCTGTTCACACCTCCAGTCTGGCTTGGGATCCCCCAACACCGCCTCAGCCAAGGACTCAGGAGCCTCAGTTTATTTGGGAGGTGATCCCAGGAGGCCCAGAGAGGGGGCAGAGAGGGAAAAATCAGCAAGGGGCTGTTCATAAGCAGGTTACCCTGCAAACGCAAATGGGGTGCAATCCCAGTGGAGACACTGACAGGCTGTGTGCATCAGACCTGGACCAGTGGGGGCGGGGCCGAGGCGTTATCTCTGGACAACTGGCTGGATGCTGGCTGGGCATCTCTCAGACACAGCCTGCTCCAGCCCCACCACACAGAGCTGGCACAGCACTGACTCGGGGAATCTGTGCAGCACGAACACCTGGGACGGAAGAAGCTGCCTCCCCCCTCGGGAGAGCTGAAGGCGCGTTCTCCCCTCAACCAACAAAAGAGAAGGGGAAGAGAGCTGCTCTGTGGGTGAATAACCATCCGGCTGACTTCCCTCAGGCCCCAAGTAAGACATCACTTGCGGGAGTAAGAAATTAATCCCTAATTACACAGTTACTTTATCGCGCAGCTTCAGTGCTAAAAGTTTAAAAAAAAAAAAACAACCCCCCCCACTACCTCCTGCCAGCTCCCAAGCGCCTAATTAGGTAAGTAATTTTGCTTTAAAGCGAGCGCGTTCGTCCTGACATCACCCCAGGAGGAGGGTGACTGCACCCAGCTCCCAGATGGGGTGTCATCTGGGGAGAGGGGCTCAGGTGTGGCCGTGCTGAAGTGCAGGCCATGCCAGGGTGGGCAGACAGGTTGGACACCTGCTCTTAGGGTCCTTCTCACGAATTCCTGCTAAGAAGCCACCCCCTTGTACTGTTCCCTGGTTCCCAGGAGAGGCGCAGAGACCCAGGCCCAGTCTACCGCCAGACACCTGCCCCCACGACCGCCACCAGCCACCTTGGCTAGTTCAGTGAGGAGCTGCCGGCCCTTGAGCCGGGACTGCAGAGGAGAGATGCTCTCCCTGGCTAAGCCACCACCAGGAAACCCGGAGGCGCTAATGGCCATCTTGCCTCCATGGTGGCCGGAAAGCTCTGCCAACACAGAGGAAGGCAGAGGCCAGAACCGGGGCGAGGCAGGATCCTGACCATATGGCTGGAGCACTCCCCCCAAGCTGCACCGAACCGCGGATCTGCGCTCTGTTCTGCCCAGGCACACAAGCCAGCCCCTTCCCTTTGGGGCTTAGGTGTCATATGAACTGGTTTCTCTCCCCGGCAACTCAGCAACTCGCAGAGTCCTGCTGCTTCAGAGGGCTTGCTGAAGCACTCGCCGTGTGCCAGACATTTCACAGCCCTTCCCCTGGAGGGAGTGGGCACCCACCCCAGCAGCTGAGGCACAGCCAGAGCCCAACTGAGCAGTGGGGGGCCCAGGAGCTCTGCACGACCTGCCCCCACACGTCATCAATCATCAGGTCAGGCAGAGCAACTCCCACAGCCAGCCAGTAAATCGGACCGGCAGCATGTGGAATAGGGCCAGCAACCATGGAGGCTGTTACCCGATGTTTAGAGCACAGAGCCTGGGTTCCAATCCCAGCTTGGGGTTTGCACCAGGTGAGCTTGGCAAGTCACTGAATTGACCTCATGAGTCAATGAAATGTGTTCACATGGGGACTCAGCACCAGGACAGGGTTTGGCACACGAAACCCAGTCATTATCACATCACAGCCTTATCTGCTCAGGGCACACTGGACCACGAATCACATGCTACTTGCTTAAACCTTCCCCTGGATCCCACCTCCTCCCGGGGTAAGCCCAGGCGACCAGGGCCTCCGGAGGCTCCCGGACCAAGACTCCATCACCGCCCACAGTTTGCCCTGCAGTCCAGGCACATCTCAGTTTCCCAGAATACACCAGCAGACACGCCTCTGCACCTGTCAGCCTCCCTCCCTGGGACACCCTTCCCGGCTTTCCGATCCCACCCCAGGGCACCTCTGGCTCGAGGGGGTGCTGTCGTGTCCCTGTTCCTCAGGGCACGGCTCAGAGCCCTAGTTAGGTCCCCAGCCCCTGCTCCAGCACCCGGCTTAGAGACGGCTCCCCCTGCCAGCTTGTCAAACAAATAACTTGAGGGACAAGACCAGAAGAAAAAAAAAATCTAGGAGCTGACAAGAAGCAACATAAAGTGACTGAGACTTAACATCTTTCCAGGAAATACCCCTCCCAGGAGATGATTTCTGAGTGTTACTGACAAAAATAGGGTGTTTCCTCAGTCTTTACGAGGGACTCACAGGGGCTTTCTTAAAATGTAATGTAAGATGTAGCTAATGGAAAGGAAGCCGAGATGCTGGAAATGGCAACTCATCTGTCAGGAGGCAGCTCTGTGATGACTCAGGCTTGTGTCGGGTGGTAACTAGACCACCAGCTTATGCTACTGCCCCGGCACTCAGCACATAGTAGGTGTTCAGTGGAGGGAGGGCAGGAGGGAGAGAGGAAATCATGGAAAGAGAGAATTAGGGACTGATGACGTTAAGCCTTGACTCTGCCCAGTGTTTTATGACTGGTGGTCATTACTGCCCAGATTCCATCACACAAATCTCACGAGACCAGAACAAAGTCTCTTTCTTTGGGGGAGGGGACTGCACTGGCTTCATTGCCACACGCAGGTTTCCCTAGTTGCGAGCGGCTACTCTTCACTGGGGCACGCGGGCTTCCCGTTGCAGTGGCTTCTCTCGTCGCGGAGCGCAGGCTCTAGAGCGGTCGCTCAGTAGTTATGACGCGCAGGCTCAGTTGCTCCTCGGCATATGGGATCTTCCCAGACCAGGGATCGAGCCCATGACCCCTGCATTAGCAGGTGGATTCGTATCCACTGTGCCGTCAGCGAAGTCCAAGAACAGGGTTTCTTAAGCCTATCTGACAAAGAAACTGATGGGCTGAAGCCAAGTCAGGCCAAGTTCAGAGTAAAGGAGGAACTGGGGGCCACAAAAGAAATTTGGGGACCTCGGCAGCAGGAGACCCTAGGCCATCTCTCCACAAGGCTCTACGCAGGGGACAACACTCAATGACTTTATCTCCGGGTAGAGTTGCCAGGTAGATAGAGGATGCCCAGTTAAGTCTGAACTTCAGGCAAACAGTGTTATCATTTTTTAGTATATATCCCAAATATGCCTCCTGACTGCCTCCCACAAAATTCAGCTCCCTTACTCCAGTTAGTCTTGGCACCACGGCTAGTGGGCACAGCTGCTGGATACCAGATAGGGATTCTATTGGCTCCACCACAGCCTCAGGGGAAAAAAATCCCTCTTCCGGGACTCATCCCACATCCTTCTGAGAGCTGGGGAGGCCGTCCAAGTCCTCCAGGGCAGAGCGACTGGGATCTTTTGGCCTCTGAAAAGGTAAAACCCTTCATGTAGCAAGTCAGCATGGATTCTGGGGACAGTCATACCTGAACACATCACACAGTCCCTACAGGCTCTGTGACCTGAGGCAGGCTGCTGATCTCTCTGAGCTTCCATTTCCCCAGCTGGGAAATGAGGCTAACAACCTCAAGTTCTCAGGACAGTAGGGGAGTAAGAAAGCACAACCCAGTCAGGAAACCTTAGTTCTGGCAACCCACCTAGGCATCATCACTGATTTGTGCCTACCTGGAGCTTCCTTCTCTGCTTGTAGAGTAACAGTCCTGGGACTTGCCAAATGCACCCTCCCCACTCTCTAACCATGTGATATGAGAGAGGTAAACCTCACACCTGGCCCAGGGCATAGACCTTGACCTAGGTCTGGCCAATCAGACTGCTGCCTCATTTAGGCTACAGTGATTGGCTCAGGGATGAGCACATGACCCTTTCCAGCCAATCCAAGCCAACGAGGCTCTCTCCCACTCTGCTTAGAGTGGCTAAGGAAGCAGCGGTGTCTTTCTGTTGAACTGGAGGGAGGAGTTTGTGCCCTTCCTCTGCCCACCCCCCTCCAAACCAGAGGAAAGCTGCCATGGATGGAAGTCCTCGGTCAGAGGACTGAAAAGAGCTGTAGGGTGGGAGGGCACACTGCCTGTTGACGTCTTTCAGGATCCTGGATTGAGTGGGTCCTAAAGTCAGAGACCCCTGGACTTTCAGGAAAAGGGATAGTAAGCTTCTTTAAACAAGGTTCAGAGGGTTCCTGTTTGTATAAACTGAGAGAATCCTGACTGATTTATGATTGACTGGTATCTGGCTTGTCAACCTGTAGCCTGAGAATCTCTGGTGATTTACCCCCTACCCAGTCCTCCATGTCATCTAGCATCCTGTTTCCATGGAAACGGACCAGAGTGGTGATCATCATGCTGTCTCTCCCTCCCACTTTATTCCATATGCAAATGAAGCATCATCCACACCAGGACTTTCCCTGGAAACTTCCCAGGTCCACACCCACCCAAGGACCAATTCAGCTAAAAGAAAACGGCCCCAGGTCCCCCAACTCTGCAGTGACAGGACACAAAGAGAACAAATATGGAGCTTCCCCTCTGTGCTGGCCCTGGGGCCAGGTTCCAGGGATTCCAGGACAATGGCTCGGCCTTGGCCTTGCCCTGGAGCACACAAGCCCTGGAGTAGACAGATCTATAGAGCCCAGGATAAATCAGGGTCTAAAGTCATAGAACCAGGAGGATTCTACCTGGGCCTGCCGTGTGCCATGCTTCCTTGACCCATAGATCATGCATATAGAGCCGTGCAGGAGGCAGGCAGGCAGCAAAGGCTTCTGGAAACAGCCCAGTGGTGACCCTCTCACCCAATAACCACAGCAAGTCTGCTAGCGGGCACCAGCCTCTGCAGAGCTTACACGGGTTGGCAATTGACTTTAGATTTCTCAGCAGATCATGTACATCCCCAGACAGCCCAGGCAGGGCTCCTGAGGCTCCAATTAGGACTTGGAGACATGGTAGGGCCACAGCTTTGGCCAAGAGCAAATGAAGAAACAGGCTATAGAGAAGAGGGTGGCAGACTCTGAGAGTCACCCACCCAAAGTGCACTCTCTCTTCTTCCAATCTTGCCTGGCCCCAGGGAACAATTCTTGATTGGTTTACCCAAATTCAATGATGCTTTCTATTCTCCTAGATGAGGGAGCCTGGTGGGCTGCTGTCTATGGGGTTGCACAGAGTTGGACATGACTGAAGTGACTTAGCAGCAGCAGCAGCAGCAGCTTTCCTTGCAGCTAACCACAGCCATGAGACCCAGTTCTGGCCACGTGTGCTGGGATGGGGAAGGATCTAGAAAAGAAAATGTTTTCCAGATCCAAGTAGATACGCACAGCTGGCATAGTCCTGTTTCCCTCCACCCTTCCTGCCTTCAGTGCAGACACGACGTCCACGCTTCAACAGCCACCTTGCGCCCATGAAAAGAAGATCTGGAAAATCACAAGGACGTCAGCCCCCACATCACAGAGCCATCGCTGGTAACCACTGACCTCGGAACGTCATGTTATGTCGGGAAAAACGTCCCGGTATCTGCGCTGTGGTCAGATGGCCTGTGACTTGCAGTCCAATGCGTCCCTGATAAGATCTGGAAAATCACAAGGACGTCAGCCCCCACATCACAGAGCCATCGCCGGTAACCACTGACCTCGGAACGTTATGCTATGTCGGGAAAAACGTCCCAGTATCTGCGCTGTGGTCAGATGGCCTGTGACTTGCAGTCCAATGCATCCCTGACAGATACACCAGCAAGTTACACAGAGCCAGGATTCGACGCCAGCCCACGGAGCCAAGCCGCCTGGATGCAACTCCTGGCTCTGCCCCTTACCAGATGGTGACCTCACGCAGGTCACTCCCTGTCGCTGTGCTCATCTGTGAAATGGAACTGACCACAGTCCCGCCCTCGTGGTGCTAGTCTGAAGATTAGGCCAGATAATGCACAGCATCAGGCCTACAGTGAGTACTCCACAAACAGTAGATGCTCTTTTTTTTTTTTCCCCACCTGGATAATGCCTAAGAGGATTCAATTCCTTTTGCTTTTTAAAGTCCCACTGATGGGCCACTTTGGACAATAGGAACTCTCAGCAAGCAACCACAGAGGGGACAAACCTGCCTGATCTCTTTAGAAAGCTCTAGTTCAGGGATAAGGAACAATTCTTATTGACATTTTGTTGCCCGAGAGCTTGTAAGAGTCTGGTTGGAGAAGCTGCTCCCCATGCACTCTGAGGAAAAGCTGTTTCCAAGGCACAATAGATCCTGGCCCAGCCCCTCCTCCTCCCTCCCTGGCCAAGGTGCAGAGTTCCTGATGTTACCGCTATTCATATTAATATTATTAACGATGACAGAAATTTTTACGAGTTCCCCACTGTTTCATTGACAGAGCACATCTGCTTGTCTTGAGAATTAATTCAGATCCTGGGCACAGATCAGAGACGGAGCCCTCCCCAGGCCTCTTCTCCTTCCTGTGGTTCCCAGAACCGGGAATCATGCTCACCACTTGAAGGACTCCTGATGAGGGGCTCTGTGAGAGTCAAAAGAACCCAGACCCACCTGGGCATTTGCATAAAATGCAGATGCCTAGGCCCTCTGTACCTGCTGGGTCAGGATCCCCTGGATGAGGTCCCAAAATCTGTATTTTAACCTGTGCCCCAGTAACCCTGTGGCTCTCTGAATTTCAAGGAGCAAAAAGAAGGGGTACAAGGTTGCACATATGTTTAAGAGCCCATTCCTGATCAGCTCATGCTTATCCCTCAGCAGCTCCATTTTCCATGCCAAGGCCTTCTCCAAGATCCCATCATAGTCAAAAGCTTTTAAGGGACATCAGACTCAAGGCCACTCCTGTTCCCTGAGCTCCTCCAAGGCGGGGCCCACACCAGCCATGACCTTGGCAAGGGCACTGGCTCAGACTCATTCTAGAAAGGCCCCTACCAGCCCAGCCCTACAGCCCTGGCTCACCATACCCACCCCTCCTCCCAGACACCAGGCATCAGAATTCTTGGGAAAGATTTTAACAGAGGTACCCAGACCCCTCCCCACAGCTGTCAATGGCCCTTTCATGTGGTTTTATTTTTTTGGTTAAGGAAGGTGGTAGTATTACCAGTATGATGCAGCAAGGGAGATATATAGATAAAGAAAATCTCAAGTTCAAAGAGAATGTCAGTGAATATTTCATGACCTCCTAATGGACTAAGGCAGAGATGCATAGCTTAAATAACACAGTGAGGTAGGTTCCACTATTACCCACTGATGAGTGGGGCTTTGTCACACACTGGAAGAGCCTCTAGTGAGGTGCCAAGGGCTTGCTGTCCTGGGCTGATCAAGCACAGGAAGAAAATGTAATGAGTGATGGAAGCAAGACTCTAAGAGATCATTGTAAGATGAAATTAATAACAATAAATGCAAAGGTGGGTATTTGCGTGTTTTTTTTAAATCACCTGTGTTTAGTTCCAGGGTAGGAGAGGCCTGGCTTGGAGAGTGCACACAACCTAGGGGAGGCAGGGAACACAGCCCCTCAGCAGGCCGCATTCCCGCATGGTTCCGGGCGAGGGCAGTGCCTTTTCTCTCCCACAAGTCATCAGTGGGAAGCCGGAGTCCTTCCTCCCAGCCAAGGACCAAGACAGCCTAGTAGGTCCAGCAGGGGAGGCAACCTCCCCTCCTTCGACAAACAGCGGGAGAGGCTGGAAACATTTTATATGGGGAAGGGGAGACTCGGGGAGGAAATGAGCCTCTTTCCAGCATGTGAAGGCTGTCACGAGTCTTTTGGGGACACCCCTGCCGGAATGGCAATCCACTCCAGTATTCCTGCCTGGAGAATTCCATGGATGGAAGAACCTGGTGGGCTACAGTCCATGGGGTTGCAAAGAGTCGGACACAACTGAGCCACTAACACCTCTGGGCGGTCAGGCCCCTGCCCCCTCTCTGGCCTCATCTCTCAGCACCCACCCACCCCATGGGTCCCTGGGCTCTGACAGCCTCCTCTTCCTCAAACAGCCCCTCCAGGCCCCCTGCATGCTGTCCCCTCTACCCAAGACACCCTCCCCGACCCCCTGCTGGTCAACTCTTACCCCGAGGCCTCTCTTCCTCAGGAAGCTGTATTCAGACCCAGTCCACACCTTCAGGGCCCTCTACACTTTGCTGCAGCGGCTTTGGTCCCAAGTAGAATTTATCTAGAACTTTATTATCTGTTTTATATTGTTTCCTAAATCGTGAGCTTTATGAGATCACAGCAGCATCTGTCTTGTTCCTTTCGTGTGCCCCCTGCGTAGCACCTGGTGTGCAGTAGGTGCTCAATAAATGCTGACTTTGTCAGTGAGTACGTGTCAAGACCCACCATCGGGCGAGAGCTACAGAAAGACAGATTTCAAACTCCTTGAAAGAACTTTCCAGCACATTACGCTAGACATGAGTTTGAGCAAACTCCAGGAGACAGTGAAGGCCAGGGAAGCCAGACAGTGAGGGCAGGGAAGCCTGGCGTGCTGCAGTCCATGGGGTGGCAAAGAGTGGGACACAACTTAGGGGCTGGACAACAAACGCTGTCCACTTTGCATCTGGCTGCCCTGAGAGTCGCCCCCAGTGGCAGCACTCAAGCAGGGGCTGGCTGGATACGGAGGTGAAGGCTCTGACCTCTACAGGCACCTTCCAGTGTGGAGGTTCTGTCTCCTCTGTCGCTTGAAAAGTGCGCCAGTAATTTGGGGATAAGGAGGAGCAAGAAGGAAGAAAATGTCCTCAGGATGGCAGGCCTGTTGCTCAGGAAACAGGACATTTATAGCTGCGGGCTTGGGTGGGACTGGGTGCGGGGAGCTGGGCTCTGAAGCCCAGGCTTGTGGCTCCCTATCCTGCCTTCTGCACCCACACCATCCCTAGGCACAAAGGACAGGAAGGACCCAGAACTCTGGTCACCAGAGTTCCCAGCATCCCACATGGGGCTGTTCATGACTCACAAAAATGTCTCTGTTGAGCCCACCACCAAGCCAAGACTGGCTACATAACTCCCAGGACCCAGAGCTAAGTGAAAACGTAGGGCCCTTGTTCAAAATGTATTAAGAATTTCCGAACTTCTCTGGTGATACAGCGGATAAGAGTCTGCCTGCCAATGCAGGGGACGCGGGTTGGATCTCTGGCTCGGGAAGATTCCACATACCTCGGGGCAACTAAGCTTCGCAACTACTGAGCCCATGTGCTGCAAATACTGAAGCCCAGGCATCTACAGCTCTGCTCCAAAATAAGAGAAGTCGCTGCAACGAGAACCCCACGCACCACAAGCAGAGAGTAGCCCCTGCTCGCCCAAACTGGAGAAAGCACTCACACAGCCAGACTCAGCGCAGCCAAAAGGAAGAAGAAATAATATAAAGTGAAATCTTATGAAAAGAATTGCAAATATTACGTGTTGATATACATATACGGAATCTAGAAAAATCGCATAGATGAAACTGCAAAGCAGAAACAGAGACACAGACATAATGAACAAATGCACAAACACCACGGTGGGGAAGGGGTGGGTGGGAAGAACCGAGAGGTTGGGGTTGACAGAGATATACTACTACATACAAAACGGGGCTTCCACGCCAAAAAGAGATAACTAGTGAGAACCTCCTGTGTGGCACAGAGAACTTCACTCAGAGCTCTGTGGTGACCTAAATGGGAAGAAAACCCTAAAGAGAGAAGATATATATATACATATAGCTGGTTCACTTTGCTGACACAGCAGAAACTAATACAATATTGTAAAGCAACTATACTCCAATACAAATTTTCAAAGAAAGAATTCCATTGTGGAAGACCAGCAACCACTAGAAAAAGAAAAAAGAATTTCAAACTGATGAAAGCAGAGCATTGCACCAAGTATGGGGCCCTATGAGGCTGCACAGGTACCCAGCGCTCCCTGACCCCCCAGGAGGCTGCTGGCCTGTGGACCCACCCCCGTCCGTCTCCACCCCAAAGACCAAGAGAAGATAGCAAACGGAGACCTCGCCACAATGCTGAAGCCAACCCAGATCCTTAGACCACTCAGTTTAGATCTGTATTGTCTTTTTTTATAAATATGAGCAGACAGAGGGGAACCGCTAAGCAATAAAGGAGACTCTTCAAGGCAAAAGAGCAGGGCGGGGGCACTCATGGGAGGCAGTCAGTGGAGCCAGCAAAACAAATGACTTCCTTGAAACAAGAGTTAAGAAAAATCATCCTAAAATCTGGAATTTCGGCAAAGGAAAGGCAGCATTTCTCATGATATCATTTGGAGCACTATTTAACAGACCCATCTAAAGATTATTTCATTATCTGGGGGAACACACCTTGGTCTGATCCACTCTTTACTGTTAAAGGTCTGGCTGCTATGAAATTACATGTGAACTTGGAGATATCTGTAAGTGGTTTCTGCCCAATATAAAAAGATAACCCCAAAGATTACGGTTTTATGACCCTATAAGGCCATTAACCAGCTTTGATTCTAAGCACCTCATATCCCCAGGGTTTTTTTTCCATTGATTGTTTTCCTGATTCTGACAATTACCATCCTGCTGATTCCTCATTAATGAGTCGAATAAATCTGTAATATACATATTCCTTCTAAGATTTGTGTGCGGGTAATTTTTTTTAACTTTCTGGAAATTATACTTTGACTTCAGGATCACTAAAGCCTAATTTGTATCTACGAAGAGATATGAGTGAATATTGCATCCACAAAAACAAGCTGCTCTGAAAAATAAGAAATTCATGAGCAACAAGCAATCCTGAGAATTAAAAAGACACAGAGGAGATGAACAGTTTCATTAGGGGCAAATAAATTGAGAAAAGGACATTGTTAGTGATTCAGAAGGCCAAGTCAAGGAATTCTCTCTTAGTACAGATGAAATCTGTAAGAGAGGTGAACGAAACATGCAGAGAATAGAGAGAGGATGGAAATAACCACTTACGAGGAATTTTAGGAGAGAGCAGAGAAGAATGGCCAGTCACTAAAAAGATACAGAATAAATTTGTTCTGACCTGAAGGAGGCACAAGTCTTGAGATCCAAAAGGCCCACCGGAAGCGATCCTTCACTTAACACCTGCCCTTGTGAAACACCTGAATTCTGAAGGTAAGGAGAAAACCTTCAAGCTTCTAACAGAGAAAAAGCAGGTTTCTCCCAACAAAGAAGAACCAGATCTATAGTGGCCTCGGCTGCAATACATGGTGCCGATTTGGATGGTACCACACGCAGGGCTCTGAGGGAGGAAAACTGCAACTCTACAGCGGTGCAGACAAAAACTGCCCTTCACCCGCCGAGATCAAAGGGATATGTGCTTGGACAGGCAAGACTGAAGAATGACTCTACCCAAGCACCTTTTCTTTTTATTGAGTTGGGCAAAAAGTTCGTTCGGATTTTTCCTTAACATGTGATGAAAAAACCCAAATGAACTTTCTGGCCAATCCAATTAAAAAGAAAAAAAAGAAAAAAAAAACCTACTTAAGGATGTCCTCCAGCCAAACCAAGAGGAGAATGAGCAGGAAGAATCTGACAAAGAGGGTAACACAGCTCCCACGCAGGGACCCAGTTTAACTTCTAATTTGGTCTAAATCATCGCTGATAATGTGGCTGTGGAACTGAATGCAGCTCTGAGGGAAGGATACAGTCACATTCTAAAGAACACCAGCAGGCAAACCACTGCCCTTCAGGACACAGCCGCGGAATTCAGTGTGTACACGGTGATACTGACTTCCCATCTCAGCCACGTGCCTAGCCACCCTCCCTGCAACTTCTCAAGGGCATCACACACATATCTTGGCACACACATGTACGCAAATGCACACGCTCTCACAGACACTGACACGTGTACACACTCTCACACACACCCTCATGGGTCTCTAGCCTTTTTGTCCCTGCTTTTCACTTCTGCCATATTGACCATTACTGGGCATGGTTAACACCTGTCCATCTTACAGCTGATGTGCGTGCATCACCTCCTCAGGCAAGTCGTCAAATCCCCAAGCCCCCAGCCTGGCGCAAAGATGCTCTCAGGGAATCATAACTCTTTCCCAGAACTGGTCTCAGCGTGTGGCACGTCACCCGTGTAGCTGCTGAATGCCTCTCTCCAGATGGCACTTGGGAAGGATAAAGTTTATGTCTAGATTTGCTATCCTTCCTGCCCTGCATTGGAGAGAGTGCTGATACTTAGTAGGAGCTCAGTCAACTGCCAACTGTGGGATGAATGTGTGGATGGGCCACAGCCTGGCTTAACCCAGGAAAGGAAGGGCAAAGCACAGAGCAGAGTCCAAGATGCTCCAAACAGGTTAAGTTGTCCCCTGACCTCTTTCTGACTATAGCTTACATCTTGGCAGAAACAACCACAGTTTGGAGTCACGGTCGAGTCTGTGCTGGGTCTCTAACTTGTTAAGTGATCTAGGATGATAATAGCTCACATTTGTTGGGTGCTCACTCTAATGGAGCTGTCCTTTGTTATACATTATCCTCATTTCACAGATGAGGAAACTGAGGTTTAGAGAGGTTAAATAGCTTTCTTAAGGTCACAGTTAGTTAGTGTAAAACAGACCCAGTATCAGCTGACAGCGCAGGAAGTCAACAGTTCACCAGAATGAGGGGGAAGGAATGTCTGTTTGTCCAGGCCATTCAGGGAAGGGACTTCATTCCTTCCATCACAGGGGCCCAGGGGGAATCCAGACCAGCTTCATCATTATTACCAAGAAGCCCCAGAGGTTATTTTCATGATGTCTGGCAGGCATCAGAGGCTCGGACCTGTCTGATAAGATCTACCTACCCTGCCATGACAATGAAGAAATCCAGTCGGTTCCATGTGTCCCCAAGGTAGCACTTCTTGCCAAAAATGCCCAGGGCCACCATCTTGAGTACCATCTCCATGGCAAAGAAGACGAAGATGAAGTCATCAAAGACCTGCAGGGGCAGGAGGAAGACAAGAAGCAAGGGACAGCGTGAGGTCCCAGAGCAGGACACGGTTGGAGCCACGGTGTGAGGTGGGAACATGGGCATGGACACGAGGGCCCAGGGAGAGACCTGGAAACATCTTCTCCTGGTCCAGGAGAGAACCTCAGAGGTCCTAGTCCAAGGCATTCATTTCACAGAGGAGGAGACTGAGGCCCAGAATGGGGAATGAGCCTGCCCAGGGTTTTCCAGCCCCCTCTATTTGTTCCCTAAAAGCAAGCATAATGACAAAGGACCCAGATGGGAGTGGGCAAAGGAGAGGTCTCCCTAATAACTGCCATGCCCTGGGCTAGACCCTTGCCCTACATTCCCTCTTCAGTTCTCTGAGTGACCCCTTGAATGCTGCCATTTTACCAATGAGGAACTGGGATCTCAGATTGCTTCAGAAACTCGCCACAGTTCCCACAGCCGTGAAGAGAAGAAATGACA
Source organism: Madoqua kirkii (assembly GCA_006408675.1). Taxonomy (NCBI): domain Eukaryota; kingdom Metazoa; phylum Chordata; class Mammalia; order Artiodactyla; family Bovidae; genus Madoqua; species Madoqua kirkii. The sequence continues at coordinate 23,276 of SJYC01050830.1, read as the reverse complement.
CTCAGGTCTCCCTGACTCCTAAACACACACGGAAGGAGCTTTCTCGAAACAGGCCTGATACCCACCCTGGGCACAGGTCCCCGTGATGTCTTCCTCTGCTCAGAAAGGAACCCTCAAATACGGCCACAATCACAGGCTCATCGCTATTTTCTGAGGATGGGGCCTGGGTGGAATCCCTCTTTCCAGAATCAATGAAGGTTAAAGGCAATTCAATTTAGCAAATGGATGCTGAGCACCTTCTCTGTGGAGCTCATAGGCTGAGTGTTGGGGCCCAGGGAGGCCAGTCTTGTACTCACTGAGGTTAATAATGGGTTCTAACTCCACCCAGGACCCTGGGGCCCGGCCAGGAGCTTGTTACCCACTTGGACCCCAGACACACCTCAGAGATTCTAATTCTGTGCAGGTTTTGTATGGGCCAGGGGTCTGGGTCTTGAACGTGTACCCCCAAGGGAATCGGAGAAACTGGGCTGCTTGGGAACCTTTGCGTCCTGTGGGAACACAGGAAGCAGAGGGCAGTTCCTCTCAGGAGGAATCTGAGTTTCTCAGGGAGACAGAATTAGATGTTTCCACACCTGTAAAATGGGTATAAACCTAACATCCTGCACTACTCGTGTACATGTGCCACAGGGGCCAAAGGTCAGGCCTCCACCTGGGATCTTCGTGAAATGAGAACAGGAGAGGTCCAGGAGGCGGCTCCTAACGGCATCGACATAGCGATGGAGCTCGGCCTTTATCCCAATCACTGGGAGTGAAGGGCAAGGCTTTCTTCCGGGAGTGTCCGGCCACTTGTGCTCTACTGGATAGGAGGGTGGGGATGGGGAGACCAGGAGGAAGTTGGTGATGGGAGAAAAGGAAGGGCATGGACTAGGGCAGAGGCCTCGAGACAGAGGGGAGAGGACGGAAAGGAGAGAGGATGGAACGGAGACAGGTAGGACCAGCTGGCAGTGAGGCAGAGAGGATGAGCGCGGCGAGGGGAGGACCAGTAGTGATATGCCCTCCCCACCGCCCGCCCCCCACCTCTTTGCCCCAGCCTGAATTCCCCCAGACTCAGAAAGGAAGAGGTCCCCAGAGACCTGACTGGGCGACCATCTCCAGACGCTCCCAGCCTCTCTAACTCTGACTTCTTTCCTCTGACTGTCACTGCCTCCCTTCCCTGACCATCCTTCCCCTCCCTCACCCTTACCCCCTCCATCTCTACCCAAGCCCTGGAGCTGAACCCTGCAGGGCATCTGTCCAGCATGGCTGAGACTGGCCAGACACCCTGTACTTCCCTCCTCTCCTGTGACTGGGTTACAGCTCATTGCCCACCTCCAGCATGCCTGTGCCTGGGCTCCCCCCAGCCCCTGCACGAGTCAGGGTAGGGCTCAGCCTCCTCAGGCCTGTCCAGGCAGAAAGGCTCCTGCAGCCAGCAGCTGGGCCAGGCCTCAAGAGCACGTGCTTGGATGCGGGTGAGAGGGCTTTCCAGGCCAGACTGCTCTCCTCTCTAACACCCTGCTCCTTTCTGGCTGGTTCCTGCTCAGTCTTAGAACACAGCCCACTGATGTTCAGCCCCAACCCTCCCTCCCAAACCTAGAATCCCCAAGCCCCCAGGGGAACCAGGGGAGCCAGAACCCAGAAGGACCCAAGGGCCTGGGTCATTCATGGGTTAACTTGCTGACACGCTCATTGTCTTTATCCAAGGCTAGAACCTATATTCCAAGGGGACACGGTGGTGGCATTCGTGCCCCGACAGTGACAAGCATCTAGGAGAAGCAAAATAAATGTCTGTCGTGATTGAGTAAACCTCTCTAGGTGTTACCCATTTTGACACCCAAAGATTCTTGAGTGTCCCCAAATGAAAGCTGCTGCTGCTGCTAAGTCGCTTCAGTCGTGTCCGACTCTGTGTGACCCCATAGATGGCAGCCCACCAGGCTCCCCTGTCCCTGGGATTCTCCAGGCAAGAACACTGGAGTGGGTTGCCATTTCCTTCTCCAACGCATGAAAGTGAAAAGTGAAAGTGAAGTCACTCAGTCGTGTCCGACTCCTAGCAACCCCATGGATTGCAGCCCACCAGGCTCCTCCGTCCATGGGATTTTCCAGGCAAGAGTACTGGAGTGGGGTGCCATTGCCTTCTCCAAAATGAAAGCTCTTGCCTGGCAATTTCAAAGCCCTTTCTCTGAGCTCAGATGCAGCTATGCCAGTCAGCCTCTCAGCCAGACCCCACCCAGCAGTGGGGTGAGAATCTCTTGCCTAATAGAAGATTGACCCAGTTTCCTTGGCAACAGCCTCCCTCCCATCCCTGGTCCTTGCTCACCTTGGGATACTGCCTTCCCTCCCGCCTCCCTGTCAGACCCTCCTTGCCCCAACTCTGCTCCTTCCTGCCCCCTCAAACCTCTGCCACTCTCCCGCCGCAGCCTGTAATTAACTTCAGTCGTTGCCAGGGCCCCCTTCTAGCCTGAGCATCGCTCCAGCAGCAGCTTCATCATTAATTAACTTTTTTGAAGTTCAAACATTCTAATTACCAGCAAACGTCCCCCATCTTCTTTGCCTTTTCCCCTGGCCTGTTGTGCTCTCTCTCCTTCCAGCCACTTCTTCTGCTCCCTTTGCCCTTTCTGCCAGCTTCAAGTTCAAAGTGCACTTGGCAGGTGTCTTCCAGGAAACTGGCACTCCCACTTCTTCACCAAGGCCCTGAGCAGTGGGGGTCAGTAGACCCATTTTACGGATTAGGAAAACTGAGGTTTCAAGAAATGAGGGGCCTCTCCCAGCTCACACAGCTGGGAAGCACTGGAGCTGAGGTTCACACCAGACCTGCTCTCCTCCGTGATACAAGGCTTGTCTCTGCCTGTGTCTTTCCTTGCTCTCCTCTGAGGCCTCAGCTCATCTTCAGCATCTCTCACCTGAGCCCTGCCAGCCTCCCTGCTGGCCTCCAGCTCTGGTCTCTGCCACTCCAATCTGCCCTGCACACAATCCCGAGGTGTTTGTTGTGTGGCCAATACTATCCAAGCTCTTTGCAAGTGTTATTGCATTTAATCCTCCAGCCCTATTACAAGCCCCAGTTACAAGTAAGGAAACAGAGTCACAAAAGGGAACACACTTTTGCCCAAGGCCCCAGCTGGAAAAAGGCAGAGCTGAGCTACGAAACGAGAGCCTGCTGTTCTTGCCCCATTTCGTCATCACTAAATTAATCTGGCTGAAGCCCAATTCTGATTAGACCTCTCCCCTATTCAAAAGCCTTCCCATCACCCTCCCTAGCCTGACACCCACAGCCTCCTACACTCTGACCTCAGTGAACTCTTCTGGCCTTCTCTCCTGTTAGCCTTGGCTGGCATGCACTGAACTTCTTGCTGTCCCCAATTATACCCTTTGCATGGGGTATGCATGCCTACCTCTCTACCAACGTGCATATCCTTCTAACAACTTTACCAGGCAAACTCCTACTCATCCTTCACAGCCCAGGTCATCTGTCACCTCTCCTGGAAGCTTTCCTGAAGCACCTTTCCCCACTCACCTAGTGGTGGCTCAGCCTCCTTCCCGAAGTGCTCCCCACCCACCTGGCCTAGCTCATATTGTGTTAATGAACTTGGCAGTAGTCATGACTACTGCCTGTCAGGCCCCTAGGGACATGGCCCTAACTCTTCTCATAGCCCACAGGGAGCAGATGGAGAGACGGCCCGGAGAGCTGGAGTGACCTGGCCAAGGTCACAGTCAGTGAGTTGCCTGAATGGTCTGACGCGGTGCTGCGCTGCCACAGGGCCACCTCTGGTGCACGTCCCTCGAAAGGGGCAGATGGAGCGGCTTTCACCTCTAGATGGCTCAGCTTCAGGGATGGACAGTCTCAGCTCTGCCCCAAGGCACTCAGGGAAATCCCAGATGGCAGGGCTGGGCCCTTTCCAGGAGCCTGCGAGGCTCAGAAGTCAGGCCAGAGCTGGCATCGCTGTCTGCAGATCCTGACACACTCTCCACTGGCTCGAGGATCAAAGGCATAAGCCCTCCTTGAAGTTAAACCAGACCACGTGGCGCGGGAAGGAGAGGGGTGGAAGGAGTGAAGGTCCTGGGCTGAGCAATTTGGTGGCCTGGCCCAGCGCCCAGAGCTGCCATCATTAGTCACCAGCACTGGGGAATTCTGAAGCCGTCAAGCAGAGCTCCGGGACTCTGGGACAGCGCAAGAGAGGACAGAGGCCCAGAGAGGGTGGTACAAGATGGCCCGACTCGCTTTGCCTGTCGGGACCCTTAACCTCATGACCTTTGCCATGGCGGGACTCCTCGTGCTGGCTCCCTGCACTGGGGAACAGGGCAGGCTGGGGCCCAGGTGCCAGCTCCACGAGGGCCTCCCATGGTGAATGTCAGGGCCCCCGCCTGGCACCCAAGGCTCTGTGGTTAGGACCCTGCCACCTTGCCCACTTGGCCACCCAGACTCTCACGCCTCTCCAGGTGACCTTTGCCACAGAACAACCCCATCGCGGCCCTCAGAGAGCCCCTGATCCCATTCCCCACTGCACAGAGGGGACACAGAGGGGCAGAGAGCATCCTAGGGACACGATGACCCTGGAGCAGAAGTGAGCCTCAGAAAAGAGACTCCCCAGCCACAGGGTCCCTGAGCTTTTCACTTTTCTAACGAAATAGCGTATATTAGTAATATGTCATTTAAACCTTATAGTAAGCACATGAGGAAGGGAGCCCAGAGGCCCCAGAACACAGAACCCATGTGACCGTGGACAAGAACCAGGGCTTGTCATGTATGTGCAACAGGGAAGCCCCTGTCCTTGTCCGCCTCTTCTATAACAGGGTCCAGGGTTTCCCATTCTTTGGCTTTGGGCCAAAAAAAAAAAAACCACCTCACCACCAGCAAAGGACTGAGAATCTCAGACTGGTGTTATCTGCTGATTACTTAACATGACCTTGAGTAAGGACAAGAGATGCGATCACAAACCCTTTAGACCATGGCTGCCTTCCAAGGGCTGAACCTTCACTCACAGGCTTTAAATACAATCAATCAACCACTTGGAGGGTCGCCCTTCACCTTCAGCCGAGTCCCCTCAACTGGCCGGTGCTACTGTTACCCCATTTCACAGATGAGGAAACTGAAGCACCAGCACTGGCTCCAGGGCTCCAGCCACAGCCGTCCAGGGTCACGTGGCTGCTATGTGGCAAGTCAGGATTTGAACATGCTTCTCCTGACTCCAAACCCCATGTTCTCAGCCACATGCTGTGGCCTCAGGCAACAGGGCCTGGACTGGCACATGCTCAGTGGAATATTTGCTTTTCCCTTTCGACTGGGAGACTTCCCTGGTGGCTTAGACGGTAAAGCGTCTGCCTACAATGTGGGAGACCCAGGTTCAATCCTTAGGTCGGGAAGATCTCCTGGAGAAGGAAATGGCAATCCACTCCAGTATTCTTGCTTGGAAAACCCCATGGATGGAGGAGCCTCATAGGCTACAGTCCATGGGGTCACAAAGAGTCAGACACGACTGAGCGACTTCACTCACTCACTCACTCTGACTGGGAAGGAAGGAGATGGTGCAGGAGAGGGTGAGAGGGGAAGCCAGTGAGGAGAGGGTGCCAGCCTCAAAGTCCCCAGCAATAGCTGAGCCAGACCAGGAACATCTCCACCCCATGCCTGTCTTAAGAAGATGGGGTGTGACCTGGTAGGACAGGGCCACCAGCAAAGCTACGATGCCAGGGGCCCCTTCGAACCTGCCAATTCCTAAAGAGAAGAGTGACTGGCTGGGCAATGTCCAGAGCCCAACCAGGCCCCTCAGGGCAGCCTCCTCTCCAGGAGCCAGAACCAGAGGCCTGCACGGTTACCACGGCAACCACCACCCTCCATCCTGCAGGCTCAGCTGACAGTCATGGTTTCTGCAATTCCAGGGGGCTCTGGGAGGGTGGATAGGGGATGGGAGTGCTCAGTTTGGCTGGGGCAGCCAAGTTTGTTTTTATTTTTGTCAAATCTGAAATCAGCTCCATTTCCCAGCGTGCACTTCAGTTGTCTAAATAAATCAAGTGGAGGAAGCAAGCTTGGAGCTACATCCTTCTAGACCAGGGAGGCAGAGAAGGTGAGCCTTCCCTCCTCTGTCTATCTCCAGGCCATCCAAGGATGGGCACCCAGGCCTCAGGCCTTCATAGACCAAGGCCTGAGGTTCTAGACCCTTGTTCTTGGGCCAGCTTTGTGCTCCTCCAAGGCCAGGTTCACAAGCATCCATGGAGCACCTACCGGATATGTGACCTGTGCATCAGTGTACTGAGATGAGCCAGGCTGGAGGTGCCCAGAGTGCTTCCCTGTTCTAGGACCTGCCAGGGTATGAGGCCACGTAGTAGGCACTGTACTAGAAGTGGCTACCATTTTGAATGTCAGCTATGTTGCAGGCCCTGAGCTTTAAAGAGGATATCCACTCACTTACTCACTCATTCATTCAACTTATCTTTATGAGCCAAACCACTCTGGAAAGCTGCTTGGCAGCAGTTATTAAAACTAAACAGAGGGCTTCCCTGGGGATCAATGGTTAAGAACCCGCCTGCTAAAACAGAGGACATGGGCTCAATTCTTGGTCTAGGAAGGTTCTGCATGCCACAGGGTAACTAAGCCATGTGCCACAACTACAGAAACCTGAGCACCCTAGAGCCTGGGCTCCACAGCAGCAGAAGCCGCCGCAACGACAAGCCCACGCGCCGCCACTAGAGAGTAGCCCCCACTCTCTGCAACTGGAGAAAGCCTGTGCAGCGGTGAAGACCAGGTACAGCCCAAAGTTAAATAAATAAATATTTTTTTAAAAAGAAGGGCGACTTTAAAAAACATAAGCCCATGCTAGGATCCAGCTGTGCCACTCTTGGGTCCACACCCCCCCAGAGAAATGCCCAAACAAGTCCACAAAAAGGCATGTGTTACCCTTAACAGTCCCAACTTGGGAACAACTTAAGTGTCCATCAACAGGAGAATGAGTCTGGCAGGAGATTTCAACTGGAGATGATCTGGGCCCCCGGGGGGACATGCGGCCGTGTCTGGAGACGTTTGGGGTTGTCACAACTGGGTTTTGAAGGAGGCTCTTGGCATCTGGTGGATGGAGACCAAGGATCCCACTCAACACACCACAGTGACAGGGCAGCCCCACCACAGAGAACTCTCCAGCCTGAAATGCCCACAGTGCCAAGGCCAAGAAACTCCGGCACGTCCCTTTGATGGAACACTGCTCAGTGATCTAAAAGAGCACAGCACCACGGAAGCATGGATGGAGCAGCCAGACCTAACGCTGGTAACAGGAGCCAGAGAGCAAAGAGCGTCCAAGTCACATGAAGCGAAAACCCAGGCAAAGCGAAGCAACAGTGCCAGAGGTCAGAAGGGCAGTAGCTCTCGAGGAGAGAGAGTTCATCGCGGGTGGGCTGTGGAAGCTTGCAAGGGCTGGAGATGTTCTTCTTGGACGGAGTGAGGTCACAGGAGTGTGTTTACATGGAAAAATGCCTTGAGCTGGACATTAAGATTTGCAAGCTCTATTGCATGCAAATTTTATCACAATGAAAAGTGAACAAAAAGTGATGCCGAGCTACAGCTATAGGGAAATATAAAATGCAGCAATTAAAAAGCCACAACCCTTGCTGGAGCACCGGCTGTCAGGGACCCACCCCTCAGAAGACCTTCACCACAGCCCTGCAAAGGAGAGGTGTCATCCCTGTTCCACAGACTTGCCCAAGGCCACAGCAAGGGACAGAACAGGGATCTGAACCTCGCAGCATTCTGTCTTCGTTTAAGAATTTCTTCTGTCCAAGCCCATGGCAACCTTGGAAGATGGGCATGGCAGACATCATTCCATCCACTTTACAGATATGAAAATGAAGGTCCTAGGACTTCATTACAATCCAGTGGTTAAGACTCCCAGCTTCCACTAAAAGGGGCATGGGTTTGATCCCTGGTCAGGGAACTAAGCTCTCACATCCCACATGCCTCGTGGTGTGGCCAAAAAAGAAAAGAAAGAAAATGAAGGTTCAGAGATGGCAGGATTTTCCAAAGCTGACACAGTGGTTCAGCTGAGACAGAAAATTGCTCCACAAAGTGAATGGACCCACTAAGCAGATGGTCCTCATCCTCTTTCCACATACATGCTTCTAGTGACAGGGAGCTCCCCACATGACACACAGCCCTTCCCCAGGCTGATTAGTTCTAGTTACAAGCTATGGAAGTTCAGTGGGTGAGATCCCTTAGAAAGAGTGTCACTGCCCCCAAGCCCACTTCTTAGAGTCTGTGTAATTTGACAACTCATTGAATTTTGCCGAAGTCTTTGATTCCCAGATGCCCAGCAGGCCTCTGTGCCCAGTGCAGACAGCCGGAGTGGAGGAGGCAGTGGCGAGGGAACTGAGGCCACCAGCTTGGAAGAAAACCGGGGTGGATGGTCCATGGGAAGGAAGCTCCAGCCAAGGAGACTCACCAGATGCCGCACTCCAGCCATTGCTGAAGAGAAGGGCAGGGAAGGCCCCTGGGGACCAGGGTCCCGCTGTCTGCGAGCCGACCCAGCCGCAGGAGCCCGTCCACAAAGAAGGTGAGCCTGCAGGGAGCCTCTTGGAGTCCCAGCAGGGGGTGTGGAGGCCTCCCCTGGGCCCTTACAGAACCTCAGACGTGCCCCTGACGACAGCGTGTTTCTGTCCCGGAGTCCCGCCCCCAACCAGGCCGTGCTCTCCAGGGGCAGTGCATATCCGACCTTCTCTGTGCCCAGAGGCCCACCTGGAGCAGCAGCTCAGGGCATCTACAGCCTCAGGAAGGAGTGAGGTGCCCTTCACTTGGGGTCATCAAGGAGGCTAAAGAGGGATTTCTGTGTTGAAGGGATTTGCAGCCTCCCTCCCCACCTCGAACTCCCCCTCCTCTCCTTTCTAACATCCATCACTCACTATGCATATATTCAGCCCCTCTTCACTGAGCCCCGCCCCCACTCTGTCTGGCCCACAGTGACCCTGGAAACCCTGAATGAAGATGACATGGTCCCTGCCCTCCAGAAGCCATGAGCAATCACAAACACTAACGGAGACGCGGTTGGACAGGGTGAGGGCTGGACAGAGGGTGATGACGCTCTTCCTTGGCTGCCTGGGGGCCTGTCTCCCACCACACGTCTTCTCTGCCTGCCCCTGACCACACGTGTACGTGTTCACATGTGCATTCCCATGGAGCCCCTCCCACACTTACACACGCCAAAGTGTGTGCACACCAGCCTCTGTGCCCCCCTGGGGGCAGCAGCACTGGAAACAGCCGACCCACTCTCTCCCAGCTCCAGCAGCTCTTAAGCATTTCTGTACCTCCTGGGGAAGTTCATGAACCCTTTCTCAGAATACTGTTTTTAAGTGCATAATTTTTTTTAAAGAAGGCTTAGTATTAGAAAGGAAGGAAACCAGTTATGTTAAAATAGTTGTCAAAATATTTTTTAGAAAAACAAATTTGTGATGGAGAACTCTGTGTGCTTCATTATCAGCACAATGAATAACCAACGCCAGGGGCGGGTCCGAGCCTGTGTGCCTGGGAAGCTGGGGAGAATGACAATGCCGGTCCCAGAGCTCTACAAGGAACCGCGACGTGGCTCAAAAATCCGGTGACTGCTGCTGAGGACAGTCGCCGGAACTGCCGGTAACCCCATTGTGCTCAGCTGCCTCTGTTCAGAATACAAAGAAATGCTACATTTCAGTCAGAAGTCAATGAAACCAAACAAGCAGCTTGTCCCGATTCAAGCGGACGAACCTCAGTTTAAGACCCTTGTTCCAGAAACTCCTGCTGGGCGCTGGGGACACCACAAGCCCCTGGACAGACCCTCATCCTGTTTGGTGGACCTCATCCTTTAAATGCTGGCCTTTCCCGGGCTCCTCAGGCCCCTGAGATTCCTTCTCCATCCACCGAACCCACACCCAGACCCATAGCCTCGATGACCTGCCCTGGACTGACAGGTCCAGAGTGAGCCACAGACTCACTCTGCTGAACTAGCCTCCGAAGCACTGCTCTGGGATGTCCCAGGGAACCTCAAAGTCATCATGTCCAAAATGGGATAGGTCATCCTCTCTGCAGACCACCAAACTCCCCTCTGAACTTCCTGTCCCATGAATGATGACCCCAGCTACCACCAGTCCTGCAAGCTGTCCACGCTAGAACCCATCAGAGCCCTCCTTCCCCTCTCCCCTGACGTCCACTTCAGAGGCCTGTCCACCTCACTCCCCTAAATCTCGCCTTTCCATCCCCACTCTGAGCCCCGTGGCCCCAGGCAAGCCTCGCTCTCTCACTAAGTCCATGAACAGCCTGCTCCTCCTGCAGCCCTGCCTTCTCTGACACATCCTCCACGCAGCAGTCCGAGGGCTCCTCCAAAACCAAAAGCCTTCCATGGCTCCCCACTGCCTTCCAGAGAATTTCCAGATTCCTTGGCTCTGCGTTCCATTGTGTAAGAGCTCTTGGCCAGCCTCTTCTCTGTCTGTATAACCTCCATCTCCAACCTTGTTAACTAGGATGTGCTTCACTTCAAGCTTTGCTGCACACCTATCATGTGCAGCATAGGGCTGAGGGTCAAGGCTAAAGAAGAGGCGTGCGTTAATGGAACATGGAGCTTGCCCTCAGGGAGCTCACAGTTAGCAGAAGGTGAAAATAAGAAGTCAGGTACAAGAGGTCTTGTAAGTGCTACAAGGAGAGAGTGATGGTGCCCAGCAGAGGGTTGGGCTGGGTATTCTGCATTTGCCAAATAAGTGAATGGTTGATAGATGGGTAGGTAGGAGGGTGAGAAGGAGGCCTTTGTGTGGTTGGAGCAATGGATGATTGAATGGGTAGATGATTGGGAAGGTGGGTAGATAAATGCACAGATGTAAGGACTGAGTGAATAGATCGGTGGGTGTGCAGATAAACAGATGAAGAAATGAAAAGATGAATGGATAGATGGGTGGATGGATGGATGAGTGGGTTGGGGAGTGGCTGGATGAATTAATGCATGAAGCAATGGAAGGCAGGTGGGGAGATGGGTAGGTGGAAGGAGGGAGGTGATCCAGAATGTGACTCCTAGTAAATGGCAGCTCCAGGACTCAAACTCAAGTCTAGGCGACCACAGGAAACCCTGCCAGGTGGGACTCTGCACGTCCTCCTCTTCTCTCTCAGTGATCATCCTCAGCTTCCCTCTGTCTCAGCCCTCCTCCTCGCAAGACCCTCAGCTCCATGCTTTCCACACTCTCGGAGCTTCAGGAGATCTCAGGGACCTTCTGAGCCTCCACACTATTGACATCGAGGGATGGAGGACCCTTTGTTGTAGGCTGCCCTGTGCGTTGCAGGATGTCTGACCTTTACCCATTGGCAACCAGTAGCACACGCTGACACTGGGAAAGATAGAAGGCAAAAGAAGAAAGAAGTGGCAGAAGACGAGATGGTTAGATAGCACCCCCGGCTCAATGGACATGAATTTGAGCAAACTCTGAGAGATACTGGAGGACAAAGGAGCCTGATGTGCTGCAGTCCATGGATGGGGTCAGAAAGCGTCAGACACGACTTAGCGACTGAAAAACAACGCCCAGTAGCACACCCTCCCCGAGCTGTGACAACCAGCAGCGTCTGCTGCTGCTGCTGAGTCGCTTCAGTCGTGTCCGACTCTGTGCAGCCCCAGAGACGGCAGCCCACCAGGCTCCCCCGTCTCTGGGATTCTCCAGGCAAGAACACTGGAGTGGGTGTCTGCAGACATTGTCAAACACCGTGGGCAAAATCACTCCCAACTGAAGATCACGGTTGATACGGCTCAACTCTTTCCTCAGTCCTGGCTTTTTTTTTTTGGAAATTGAGATGAAGACAGGAGTGACTGCCTGAGGTCACAGGGCTTACACATGGGCTGGGTCTCTTCCCCTAGCCCAGCCCCCAATATTCATACAGAATCTCACAGTCAGCCAAGGCGTCTCCTTTTGCTTTCTCATCTACATACAGGAGCCAGATAGAAATGGGAGCCCAGAGAGGTCGAGTGGCTTGCTCAGCACTACATAGCAGTCAGTAGCAGAGTCAGGATTTGAACTTGCGGGGAGATGCAGGACTCCCCAGGGCAGCTGGGGAAGGAAACATGGATGGCGCCCCCATAGGAGAGCTGGAGGGAGATGAGCAGGAAGACCTTCTGGCTGATTAAAAAGCCATATCGATTTCTCTCCCAGGGAAATGAACGGGGCCATTTGTCTCCCAACAGGACCGCGAGGCAGTCTGAGGGAGGCGACAGGTCAAAGTCAGCTTCTGACACGCAGCTGCAGCCCGGCGGGACTGAGGAGTAAAAATCCAATCGCGTTTTAAATGCCCGGGGAGGGGGCTGACTCTTCATTAGCCAGCCAGTCCTCTTTCTAATCCAACCGCTCTACATCCATCATGACGAGGCTTCCCAGCTGGGCTCACCTCGGGGCTTCGGGGGGCTGGCGACACAGGCCCCCGCCCCTCAGCCAGCTCCCAGCTGGGTGGTCTGGAGAAGCACGCCCCCTCTCTGAGCCTCGGCTGTCAAATGGGAAATCTCGAGGGGGGACCTGAGCTGCACCCAGCAGCACATAGAAGGCCCTCAGGGACCACCAGCATCCTCTCTGGCACAGCCTTCCAGAATCTAGACCCCGAACGTCCCTCTGTGCTCAGACCCCACTCCTCCGGTCTCCCAGCCCAGCCCCCAAGCTGTAGTCAGCGACCTTGGTGACCGCAGCCTGACTCGGAGCCTCTGATCAGGCTGTTTCCTCAACTGGGATATCGTGCTCCATCCCCCACCTTCTTCCCCACCGAAGTCTCTCCGGCCCCGCTCCTCGTCCACGGAGGGCTCCTGCGGCTTCGCGGTCACGACAGACTGACCAGCCTCCTGGCGCCCACAGCCCACGCAGAGTCCCTCTGCCCAGTCTTTACCCCGTTTTTCTTCACTGGAGTATGATCTGGGTGTGGTTCTGTCTCCCCCATCAGACTGGGGTCTCCCGGGGGCCAAGGCCGGGTGCCAGGCCTGGTACGCTGTGGCCCCACCCAACGTGGCTGAACAGCCCTCCACGTCTGTCTAGGACAGTGTCCAACACTACTGAAGCTGGGCTTCGCTAAACACTTGTTGAATCCATCAATCGACTGATCTATATCTACTATAGGTGGTTCTGGCTTGGTCTCCTGACCTTAGTCTCTCTCCCTCAAGCACCTGCCATTCTGCTCCAGGAGGAACTGTTCTAATAAATGAAATTACATGTGCCCTATCCCTGCTGGCATCCTTCAGTGGTTCTGCAGTGCCCACAAGATGGGGAGTAAGCTCCAACCTGGCATTTCAACCCTGCTATCCAGCCCTGCCTCATACCACTCCAGCCACACTGAACTCCTTCCTGTTCCCGACACTAGTCCCCCTGCTAAAACACCATTCCTCACCTGCCCTCCTGGGAACTCCTGCTCAGGCGGCAAGACCCAGCCAAACGTCCCCTCCTCCAGGCAGTCTTCACCAGCCCTCCTAGGCTTTGTCAGGGGCAGCTTCTGCACCTGTAGCTCTGTTTATACAGACATGTCCAGGGCACAGTACCTGAGACTGCCCTGTGGGTCAGGCTCTCCCTGGCCCAGCCAGGCTCCTCTGGCTGGCCGGCAGGTCCACCCTGCTGACTAATGAGCGTGCAGCATCCACTCTGATCACCGTGAGCATCCCCAGGGCACAGCTTGGTGCTGACTTGTACTTCTGAGAAAAACAACCTTCTCTACGCCAGATGGAGGAAAACAGACAATTTCCCAGACACGTGCTGCTTCTTCCACCAACACTTGCCGTCCGTCTGGACGTTCCCTTTGGGCCAGGGCTGAAGGAGGAGGGGATACCCTCCCTGAAAGAACCCCTTCCCCAGCTACGAGCAGGCCCTGGCCTGAGAGTCCTGGGCTCTGGCCTGCAATGGCTTTGTCCACTACTCATGTGCCCTCGGCTCCCTTCCACAGCCTCAGGCTTCCCAGCTGCAGAAGGGGCAGCGAGCAGACTTCTGGTCCCGGGACCCCACGGGAGGAGAGTATCTGAGAAGTCATGGCGAGCGGGAAAGTACTTCATAAACCGGAAAGTGACGAGCCGCCTGTGCGTTGGAGACAATGAGAGCCACGGGCCCAGCCCTCTGGGACCCCACTGGAGGAGGAGGAGACAAGGCTAGCCACCAACAGCCTCCTGAGGCCGGAGGCTAGGGAAGGACTGCGGGAGGATAGAGAGGGAAAAGCTGAGATTCAGGAACACTTCCTGCAGGTGGTGGCCCGGAAGCTGGTGCTGGTGGGGCTGGCAGGATTTGGCACCCTGGAGACTGGGGGAGAGGGTGTCTCAGGGGGCAGACCCAGGTAAGCAAAGGCGGGCAGGCAGGGGTGTCAGGAAACACCAGCAGTGTGTTTGGGCTTCAGGATAGAGTGTGTGAAGGGAAACAGCAGAAAGGCAGCTGGAGGCCAACCAGGTAGATGGTGGAAGGCCCCAAATCCAGGCTAAATGAGACTATTCTGGGGGTGAGAGAGCCGCTGAAGGCTTCTGAGGGAGGAATGAATAAGCAAGCAAACAAATGGAAGAAGGCAGCGAGGGAGGAAGGGAGCAAACAGCACTTGACTGATGACAAACCATGTCCACACCGGGAGCCCAGGACCCCCTGAGGATGAAGGCCAGTGGGGAGGAGAGGGGTGCAGGAAAGGGGCACTCATCGGAGGGCACTACGCTCTGGGCTCCTGATCGAGGGTTCTCTCAACCGTGTGGGAAAGAGGAAGGAGGAAGATGGCAGCTGTCAGTGTGGCAGGAGGGGTGAGATCCTAGAGGCCACTTGTTTAGAAAGAGGTGGTGGAGAAATACAGGCCCAGATTTCCCAACAGTCCCGACCCAGGGAAAGGCCTCAGGGCAGGAGGGGTGGGGGTTAGATTAAGGAGGACTTCCTGACAGTCGGTCTAGGGCCTCAGAAGGCCCAAAAGGTACTTATCAATTGGCCCCAGGCCCCATCTGATGCAGCAGAGAGGTAGCCCACCAGAGGCAGGGGGATGGACTAAATGACCAGAGTAGGGGCAGCAGGGCAATGGGAGGGTGGTGATGCCCCGTTTCTCTCCCCGTGGCAAGGGCTTTCCAGACCTTCTCCTCATTACTCCCCAAACTTCATGCCCTCCCTCCACCCTGTAGGAGTAGGCACCTCTCTCCCTGGGGGCAACCCAGCCCACAGGCTTCTCAGACCATCATCCAGACACGAGACCCAGCTACCCACCAGCCTTGAAAACCCTTGTTCTGAGCCGGGTCACCCAGGTCACCCCAGGTGTATCCCTGTCGGCTTCATCATTGGCTCCAGGGTGCACACAGCTGCTACTCCACACTTAATAGTTTGCCCAGTCAATGCTGCCCTGGAATTCTCACTGGAACCCCTGATATTCCCAACTGGGGGTTGTTGAAGTTCCCATTTCACAGATGAGCAAACTGAGGCTCAGCAAAGACAAAGGCCCCTTGGCCAAGAAGGTTAACATTCACGCTTGATCAAGCTGCAGTCTCTGGGGTCACCTCTGTGTCTTTCCAACACCAACCCCAAGGCAGCCATGCCTCCACTCGGACCCCCCCTTTCTGGCCCCACCAGCACCCTCAGACACTAGCCTCCCCAGATCCCCTCTCATGATGGTCTCCTGGCTGGCTTATCGCCAAGGGAGCCAGAGTGACCCTCCCCTGCACAAAACGGCCGTAGTTGGCCTCTGTTTGAGCCTGGTACATGGCAGGCACTCAGTAAAGGCTTGCTGACCCAGCTCATGAATGGGTGAGTAAAGGACGGATGAACAAGAGCCCGTTCGCCCACCTCAGCAAATTCACTGAATCCTCACAGCGAACAGCACAAGGCTTGACACCACAGGGCTGTGATGAGAAAATGGACCCTGTCTCTTCCTGCCCCAGGATGACCCAGGTCAGAGGGTCTGCAAGGCGGCAGGGGTCTCAGCCAGGCGAGCTTCAATGCAAGCGCACCCACAGACCCCCAGTCCTAGCAGCAGAGCCAGGCAGAGCACCAGAAGCAAACAGAAGCGGGACAGAGGAGCAGATGAGAACCAGGCACAGCCACGAAACCACAGAGCGAGTGCACCCGCCCACCAGGAACACGGAGCCCCATCCATGCACACCCCGGGACACTTTCTGACAAAGGCGGCAGGAAAACGGCCACCCCAGACAGCCCCTCCTGACTTGGGGAGACTGCCCGAGTCTCCCCATCCTGCAGACAGGTAGGCCGAGGGAGAAAGAGGGGAAATGACTTGCCCAAGGTCACCGGCAGCTGGTGTCTCCCGCCTCCCGGCCCAGGCTGGCGCCCTCCCCTTCCCAGCAGAGAGGCAGCCTCCACAGCCGAATGGCTCCCACCACGCATGGCTGGCTCACACGGCGCTGGCTAGCACAGGCTGGCACGGGGCTGGCAGCAGCCAGGGGCACGCGGGGAGGCAGGGGGCTGCGAAATCCTCCTGGCAGGTGGCCCCTGGCAGGGCACAGTGAGGTGGCTGCAGAAGGTACATGCTGGAACCCAGGAAGACCCCCGCCCAGCCGCCCAGAACTGCAAAGCATCCTTGCTCCGGTGCAGTGTGGAGAACCTGTCTCCAGCCTCCAAAGGCGGCAGCCATGTCCTGGATAAAAGCTGAGCCTGGGGAATGCAGAGAGATTGAAGTATTTGTGCTAGCTTTACTACATCCTGGCTGTGCAACCTGGATAAAAGTTAGTCAACCTCTCTGAGCTCACTTTCCCCGTGTGTAAATGGGGCTCTGACAGCATCTACCTCCCGGGGAGTGGTTATAAGGGTTAAAAGGTGATAGTGCAGGCAAAGCATTCAGCACACAGTTTAAGTGCCGGCTCTTGTTATTATCACCACCCCTCCTCCCCTGGCCCCACCTCTGGGCTGGACACGTGGCTGGGTGCTAGGCAAGAATCATCCCTAACCATCTTTAATCGTCCCATCACAGAGATGAGAAAACTAAGGCTCAGGGAAAGGAAACCAGAGTGCATACAACCCACCACTGGCCGTTCTCCCACATGCCGTCAGTGACATGCCTAAGAAAGGCTCTCAAAGTCTAATCGAGGGTGGCAAATGGGTTTCAAACTGATTAGTCATGCTGCCAAGGGTGCCCTGCTGGAGGACGCTGTGATCGATTAACAATGTCTGTACAGATGAGGGCATGGGTATCAGTATGGTAACTGGCACAAATCTACCTAAATCACAGAGATAGAATCTGATTTTCCCTGGAAACAATGCCCTCTGAAGGCATTATGTTCTATCTAAAGATGTGATGCCCAGTGTCTTGTTGAATCTACCACGAGTAGTGTTTACTCAGCTGTAAGTGAGGGTCCTGATCACCTTTGGGCACCGGTAATAAGAGTGATAACCACATGTGTGGTTTTCTAGGTTACAAAGATTTGCTTTCCCATGCGCTAGTTATGTACTGCTTTGGTCTTCAATGTAATCCAGTAAAATGCGTAAAACCACCTCTGTTTAACAGATGAGAAACTGAGGCTCAGAGAGGTTAAGAAATTGGCTTGTGGTCACACAGAAAACAACAGGCAGAACCAACCCATGGGTCTGTCTTCTCCGGTCCCCAGTGCTTTCCACATGCTACTTACGCATGAGTCAGACAACACAAGGGGGAACTTCCCTGGAAGTCCCATGTTTAAGAATGTGCCTTCCAATGCAGGGGACGTGGGTTCGATCCCTGGTCGGGAAACGAAGACCCCACGTGCCATGGAGCAACTAAGCCCAGGCACTGCAACTCCTGAGTCCACGCACCACAACCAGAGAATCCCTGCACCTCAGTGAAGACCCTGCATGACGTAACAAAGACCCCATGGACGGCAACTAAGGTCCACAGCAGCCACAGAATAAATGCTTTTTAAAATAAATTAGTTGATTCAAAAAAAACACACAAAAAACAGCACAACGGACCCCCTGACATTTCAGACGCAGAGTCCTCCCAGCTGAAACCCGGCTGACAGTGTGAGCTTAAGGCCCAGGCCAGGTAAGGAACGGCGCTGACCCCTGGGTGAGTGGACCTCTGCCACCCCGGCTCGGTAGCTTACGGAGGGTCCCAGCAGCCTTCTATCTCCAGTGAGTCAGGTGGTGACTCAGGGCCTGCCTCTGGGCCAGGGGAGGAGCTGAGTCAGGAAGCACCAAGTTTCAAAGGGCAGCTGGCTCTGAGCCAGCGCCCCTCAGCACCAGGACTCCGGCGCTCAGAAGTCTGTCCTGGGAGGACCTCCCACACAACCCTGCTCCCACCCGGGGCCTGCAGGTCCTGACAGCCTTTCCCTGCTGGCCTGACCCTGACACCTCCATGTCCACCATTCCTTTGGGTTCTTGATGCAGAGCAGACTCCTGAAACGTCTGCAGATGCAATGGCTCATTTTTGGTTGTCGCAATAATGGAGCGCCGCTCCCTACCAATATTTAGGGGCCAGGAAGATCAAACATCCTGTGCTGTGCAGGACAGCTCAGACCACACAACACCATCACACTCCAAATGCCAACCCTGCCCGCACTGAGGAACACTGGGTTATGCAATGCTCCTTTCCTGAGCTCCCTCCCAGGAAAGAGGGGCGGGAGAGAGGTTTGTGGCTGGGGAAGAATCCTGGAGCCCTTGGCATGGGATCAAAGAATCCTATTACATCCCCCCAAGATCCTAAAGCCCAGACTGAGTGCCCCGTGATGGGGCCTCTACTCCATTCACTGTGGAGACACGTGCCCAGCGGGCACTGCAGGAGCACCTGTGATGAGCCAGGCACTTTGCTGGGTGCTGGGGACCTGCAGTCAAAAAGACAGGCTTGGTCTGTGTCCTGGTCACCTGACAGTGCCCTGCAGGAGATAGTGCCAGATTCTGAGTCCCATGCTAGCTAGGGACAACAAGCAAGAGGGGCGGAGGAGAAGCCACAGAGGGCTGCCCTAAGGAAGTGACCCGTAAGTGGGGATTGGAAGGATGCAACAGAGGATTTGGCCCAGTGAAGAGGGAAGGGAAGGCATTTCAAAGGAGAGAGTGTGAGAAGGGCCTGAGGCCTGGAAGAGCAGGGGAAGCAGACCGATGGGAGTGGGCAGGGCCTGGGGGCTGGATAGGACTCTGCTCATGCCTCCAAGACGGTCTTCACCAAGGGGTGATCCGAGCAGAGAAGAGGCAGCAAGTGGAGATAGGAAGCTCTGTAAAGAGGTGAGGTGGGTGGAGCCTCACCCTGCGTGTCAGGGTCCCCTGCCAGTGTCCAGGCCCACGGTTCCCCTTCAGGTTCTCATCACTCGTGTGGTCAGCAACCCCCGAATGACTCGATCACCGGGAGCTGGGTCACAGGCCAGGGTCTGACTTAACACTGCTTCCCCCTGCAGACCTAAAGTTCACACCCGAGGGCTTCCTGAGCCGGCTGGACACTGCACTGACCGCCCACGGTCATCAGCAACTTCCAGGACATTCACATCAGCAGGACGCCAGGTCCTCATCCATCCTAGCTCTGTGGTCCGAGATCTCCCAGGCCCAGCACCTGAGCTTGCCAACCAACACCACAGCCTCTCAGCCTCAGTCCAGGCCGCAGGCCTCCTGGCCAGAGGGACCGGCGGGGCCCCGGGCAGAATCCAGATAAACCCAGGCCCCACAAAGGATATGGGTTACACACCATCTTGATGCACCAGTTCCGGGGGCTGGTGGTCTGTCGCAGGCAGAAGAAGGCAACGGGGGCCAGGTCCGGGTGAGGGACTTCTGGGTCAACTCCGTCCAGGGGCTCTTCTGGGCCAGGAGGGGAGGGAGGGGGGCTCTGGGGCCCCAGCTGCTCCGTGTCTCCGGGTTCAGCCAACGGGGCTGCGGCCAGGGAAGGGGGCGGTGGGGAGTTCTCAGCCATGTCGGCGCTGAGCAGGGAGCCCTGCAGAAGAAAAAGAGGCGGCACTTGGCAGGGGGTTGGGGGCGAGCCTGGTACCCACCTCCCTCGACAAAGGGACACGGCTCAGACAGCCCAGCCTCAAGCCCCATTGGCGCCTCGCCCACACTCTGGCTGTGAGGGTCAGAAGAGCTGAGGGCCCAGAGGCACTCAAGTTAGAATCCACTTCCAGGCTGGTAGTATTGGGGCAGGTTTGGTCAACCTTGGTGAACCTCATTCAGAGGAGATGAAATGTAGAGAGAATAAAACCTTCTTAGAACACAGTTGTGATACTGTTGTAAGGTTTTTTTTTTTTTCCAATGAGACCAGAGTTGTATATTTATTGTATCATCGAAGAAAAGTTGCAGGAGAAAGACAAAGTTATTGGGAAGACAGACACTGCAGGATGGCGTGTGCTACGAAGCAGAGGTGCCATGGGGCCTCTAGGTGCCCGAGAAAGCCGGGGTGGAATCAGGGCAGACTTCCCTGAGGAAGTGACCCTTGAGCCGAGACCTGCAGGTGAGCCCAGGGACACCCCACCCACTGCTCCACAGAGCTGAGAACCCAGAGGGACCTCACACACCAGCCTCTTTACAGCTGGAGAAACTGAGACACAGCGAAGGGAGAGGAAAGACAGTCAGAGACAGAGCTCCACTGGGGCTGGCTTCCTGGCTGTCTCAGGAGGACCCTCTGCTGGGTTCAATGTTCCGCAGTCACAGACTTGAAACCCCTAATACTTTTCCATCAAGGGCCCACATTCTCATTTTGTGCTGGCACCTGCAACTCACTTAACTGGTCCTGACTTCCACTCAGAGGTGCTTTGACAGCCTGGCTTCATCTGATGCTCATTACAACCCCAGAAGCCTTACTGGGCCCATTTAGCAGATGGAGAAACTGTATGCCCAGGTTATACCTGGGCACAGGCTAAACTAGGGCACATCTAGAGGCCAGAAGCCCAGTACCAGCCTCCAGATTCAGTGACAACTGACTGTGGCCTTGCTCAGCCCCCTCCACAGCCAGTCAAGAGCAGGGCCTTCCCCTGCCCATATCACCCAAGAGGTTAACAATCCCTGAATCCTCCTCCAGGGGACTCTCCTGGGCCCTGACACCCTGGCAATGCCAGGCTGGGCAGTGGGAGTCCGGGATGAGTGGTACCCACCCAGCTGCCAACCGTGGCTGCTAAGCTGTCAGCTGGGCCACCCAGAGCTGATACATTTGGACATTTCTCTGGCTCTTAGGGGTAACAGGCGGGAGGTGGCACCTCCTACCTCTTCGCCCGGCTGGTCAGTGAGGCCGAGTTTTCTCCTGAGCTCAGAGCTTTGCTCTTGGTTCCAGAAAAACAGCCATGGGCCTTACATAAGCTCCCAGGCACCTCGGCCCGCCACGTGTCAACCACTGGGCGAAAAACATCCTCCCTGGGGTGGCTGCAGGTCTGTTCATGGCCGTGCCAGCCCGAGTCCACCACTCCCCGCACTGGCCCCGCGTTCCTGCCAAACACTGCCTTGTCCTATCCTGGGCGCAGGCTGCCTCCTCTCCCAGACCTCTGCTTACGCGGCTCCCTCTCCCGAGAACACCCTCTCCCCATCTCCCATCCTCCCTTCTCCCAGGCCTTGACGATTCATTCATTTGCCCAACACTGATTTCCTGAGCACCTACTATGTGCAGGCAGCGTGCGGGCTCAGGGGGCTACATTGGTGAAGAAGCCAGACTCGACACCAGCCTTCATTCAGCCTTCAGTCCAGCAAGAGAGAGAGGAACACGGGTCAATTCATTTTTCTCTCTAGGCTTCCAAAGCCCTTATCACCACCCAACACGCCGCATAATTTATGTATTTACATATTTATGATTTAGTGTCTGTCTCCCGACCTGAAAGGGGGCTGCAAGAGACTGGGGACTGTGGTCTGCGTTGTTCACCCCAGAGCCTGGACAATGCCTAGAAAATAACAGGTGCTCAGCAAACAGTTGGTGACTAAATAAGTAAAGAGTGCTAGGAAGTAAATAAACAGGGAGAAAGGTGGGCTCGGGAAGAACCCAACTCGCCCTCTGATGGCGACCTTTACAATAAAAACAAGAATTGGAGGCACCAGCCATGGATGCTCGGTGGGAAGAGGCCTCCAGATACCAGGAACAGCTGGTGCATCTAAGGAACAGAAATGAGGCCAGTGTGGCGGAGCTGGCACCAGGGAGGAGGGATGAAATTGAAGAGTTTGGCAGGGCCTGTTGTGAGCCCACAGAAGGAGCTTGGGTTTTAGTCCAAGTGCAACAGGAAGCCACAGAAGGGTTTATGCAGGGAGTGATGTGCCTGGGGCTGCATTTTAACCCCACCCCTCTGTGGGCTGAAGGGAGAGTAGGTAGAGAGGCAAGGAGGACCAGAAGGAGCCTGGGAGGATGGGCTGGGCTGGCCTGGGATGCTGGAGGAGGTGAAAGAAAGGGGTGGCTTTGAGGTATATTTTACAGGCAGGAGAGCCTGGCCTGGCATTGGCCCCAGTGCCACCTCGCCCAGCTCCGCCAAAGCCCTGCCGGGAACAGCAGAGGTGGTGACAGCGGCCGTGGCCTCTGGGACCGCACAGAACCGCCTCCTCTCCCCGCCCTCAGCTCATTCCACTAACTTGCTCTTTGCCTTACCTGGCCCTGCAAAGCTGTCACACTGTGTCCCTTTTGCTTTCACGCCTTGCTCCCACACTGCAGGGCTCTTAGAGACCATGACTGCCAAGGCTACCAATCCACTCCCCACCACCCCACCCAGCCTCCACCTCTGACCTGCTCCCCCGTGACCCTCCAGGCCATCTCCTGCTGGCCTGCTCCCTCGCAGCTGCCCAGGCCATGCTCTCCGGCTTCAGCTCTCCCTTCCCAATTCCCTCTGCTCTGTACCTGTAGCCCTCCTGTCCCCAGCTGCTCATTGTCTGTGGCTGAAGGTTCTTGGGGAGTTGGCAGCTGGGCCCCCCTGGGCTTTGTCCTATCTGCAGATGGAGCCTCAGAGAAAGCAGACCACTCACCTTAGGTGGTAGGCAGCATTGATGAATTCAAACTCAGGTCCATCTGGCCCCAGAGTCTGGGCTGCCTCCTCGTTCAGAGCCTCCTCCCTCTAAGTGCTCCCAGGGTGGCCCCGCAGGCAGTGGTGTGTGACTAGACTGGCCTCCACGACCAGGGCCAGGATCAGGACCTCACTGTATCTACAGCATACCCCCACCTACTCCTGACTCCACTGGCCTCTTGGAGTCTCAATTTTCTCTCTGTGAAGCTCACCTTCCTCCTGCCTCCCTCTGCAGGCTCCTGTGAAGAGGCAAAGTGATACAGATGGAAAGATGCTATAGGACCCATGAAGGTGGTTGCCCAAGCAGGTATGGGGCCAGTGGTGTCATCCCCAATGGCTGTCACCCTAACCATCTCTGTGCTATCACCACCATCACCATCACCACCATCACCACCATCACCACCACCACCATCACCATCACTACCACCACCATCACCACCATCACCATCACCACCACCACCATCATCACCACTACCATCA
>SJYC01050825.1:0-31204 GCA_006408675.1 Madoqua kirkii | reverse complement strand
GCCACACCTGTCCCAAGGGACATGCCCCCACTACAGGGTCCTCCTGCCCCGGACACTCCCCTCCCACACTGCCAGCTCTTCTCCAGAGGCCTCCTGACCCACATCACATCCTGGGTGGTTGGCACAGGCCAGCAATGCATAAATGCTCCAGCCCGATGGTCTTTCTTTATTCTCAGCTCTGATACCATCTGTGTGACCTGGATAGGTTCCTTGGCCCCTCTGGGCCGTTTGTAAAATGAGGGAAACAGTAGTTTCTACTTCAGAGCGAGGAGGGTGGTATAAGTGAGCCAACAAATGTAAAACACTGAAAACAGCACCTCTAGGTAGTGTTTGTTATTATTAATGTTTGTTTAGGCATTTCTCTCCCTTCTGGACAAGCTGGTGGAGGTTAGTCAGGTTCATTCACATAGGAGCAACTGAGTCACCTCCATGTCCTACACTGTACAGTGTCTAGTATACAAAAGACCCTCAGAACATGTTTGTTCTCCGAATTCATTCACCACTCATTTACTGAGTGCCTTCTGCATGCCAGGTACTGGGCTAGGAGCACAGGAGCAGTGAACAAGACAGGGCTCCTCCCCGCAGCAAGAAGAGCCCTAATTTCTAAGCCAAGATTTCTCAGACTATCGATATTTTATCTAAGAAACTCTTTGCAACCCCGTGGGTTGCAGCCTGCCAGGCTCTTCTATCCATGGGCTCTTCCAAGACAAGAATACTGGAGTGGGATGCTATTTCCTCCTCCAAGGGATTTTCCTGACTGTGGGATCAAACCCGTGGCTCCTGTGTCTCCTGCATTGGCAGGCAGACTCTTTACCATTGAGCTACCCAAGAAGTGGCCCAAGGTCCTCTTCCTTCTTAAAAAACGTCAGAATCCCAAAGAGCTTCTGCATATGTAATTAATGAGTTACCATGTTAGAAAATAAAACAAATACATTTTTAAATATTTATTAATTTAAAATAACAGTAACAAATTCACATATTAACGTAACTTAATATTTTAATGAAAATGTTTGTATTTTCCAAAACCAAACAAAACAGTTTTAAAAAAAAACCCTACTGATACTGTTTTGCGTTTTTGCAATTATCTTCAATATCTGGCTTAAGGCAAGACAGCTGGATTCTCACGCCTAAGTAAACGTTGCTCTGGTTGAAGTATATGAAAAAATATTTCCAAAAACATATTTTCCTTTTTCGTAAAAATTGAGACTACTAAGTCCCCTCCCCGGCCTTGCCCACTACGTAGCGGCCAGCCCGCAGAGGCTTTACCTACGACGCTGAGCTACTGGCGGGCGGTTTCCGGGAGAAGGTGCCGCCTGTCTCGCAAAGGGTTGACTGGGTTGCGATTGGACCACAAATGCTTCCTTTGGCGCTTTGGCCCCGCCTCCAGATCCCGCCCCCGCCTCCAGATCCCGCCCCCTTTCCGCCGCGTAGTAAACCTCACGCATGCGTTCTAAGGAAGGTGGGCACTTCCGTCCGCTTTCTGTGGAACTTTTGCTTCTGGCTCAGGTTTCCGCCGAAAACAACACGGGGGCCAAGGCGGAAGTAGTTGAGATGTGCGGGCAGAACTAAGGGCAGCTATGTCGGCGGCCTTGCTGCGGCGCGGCTTGGAGCTGCTGGGGCCTCCTGAGGGTGAGGAGGCTCTGCCCGAGGACGTTCGGCTGGGCGGGAAGGTGGCAGGGGCTGGGGGCAGGAGCCCGAGGGCGCCGAACGATCCAAACCAGCCTTAGCCTCGGTGGGATGGGAACCCTGAGCGCCCTCCGACCCGAGTCCGTTCTGTGCAGCCCCCGGCGCCGCTCCAGGACACACCAAACCGAGCCAAGCTCCGATGAAGCGGACCCGGAAGGCGAAGGCGACCCAGGCCCAGAAACTGCGGAACTCCGCCAAGGGAAAGGTGCCCAAGTCGGCGCTGGGTGAGCTTGGGAAGGGGCTGAACGCGCTGCTTGCGGGGCCGGGGGCGGTGCCTTGGAAGAACTGGCGCTGGGGTCGGGGCTTCGAATGTCACCCAGGCGTTTCTAGACTACCTGCCGTGCGACGGGCCCTGGGAACACGCAGACGAACGAGTCACATCGCCCCGACCCTCGAGGTCTACAGTCCTAGTGGGGAGAGAACCCTGAGGAGTTTGAAATTCAGCGTTTTCAAACTGATGCTGGGTTTGGGCTGGGTCTCTGTGATGAGATTTGTGCTGTAAAACTAGGGTACTTTGAAAGGGACTTAGAATAAAGGCTTCTCTGAGGAAGCGACATTGAAGCGCAGACCTGATGGAAGCGTAAGAGTGCGCTGGGGGAAGTATGCCGCTGGCATACGTGGAATCAGAAGTTTATTATTAATATTTGAACATCGAAAGAAAGAAGCCTGGTTGAGGTGACATACAGCAGAGGAGGGTGAGACACTGAGCGTTTAATACAAGTTAACACTCTGGCTGCTGTTCTAAGCCTCTGACGAATGTGCCCATTTGTTCCTCACAACCCTGTGAGGTCGGCGCTGTCCTTACCCCCGTTGCTCAGATGCAGAAACAGACCGCTGCCCAGATGGTGCGGGTGGAAACCAGGCAGTGTGTCTCCGGAGCCCTGCTCCCACCTGTCCCTTCAAGTAGAAGGCGCTGTGGCCTGAGCAGCGGTGACAGTGCAGAGATAACGGGAGAGTCCTGCGGCCGGAAGCTGTGTCGACGGTGTCAGTGGTGGAGGGCTGTGAGGACGGAGGGAGCATCTTGAGGGCTTTGGCGCCACTTAATGAGATGTGCAGACTTGAAGAGACAGGTGTAGGCAGCGTGGCAGGGTGTGTTGATGTTCTGACCTGTGGCAGGACTTGAGCTCCTAATGTGTCTTCAAATCCCCAGTGTTAGTTGCTTGGTTGTGTCTGACTCTTTTGTAACCCCGTGGACTGTAGCCCGCCAGGCTCCTGTGTCCATGAGATTTTCCAGTCAAGAAAGTGGAGTGGGCTGCCATTTCTTCCTCTAGGGGATCTTCCCAACCCAGGGATCGAACTCAGATCTCCCACGTTACAGGCAGATTCTATACTGTATTGAGCCACAAGATGAAGCCTCAGTTCCCCAGGGCCTGGTGCAATATAAAGGTGTTCAGGTATTTGTTAAAAGATATGAGTCTCGGGGAGGTAAGACAACAGGAGCAAGTGTGAAAGCAGGGAAGTGAGCCTGGGTTGAGCCACAGTGATGCCAGGGTAGAGCAGGCACCCCCTCCATCCCCACTCCATCCCACCACCCTGCCCTGGCATGAGTGAGGGCTCTCAGGGTCAACCTAAAGGACACCTCTGTGGCTGCCACCTTGGTCTGAGCTACACCTTCTCTTGCCTGGATGATTACAAAAACTTCCTAATTGGTCTCCTCCTTCCCCCTCCCCAATCATCTGGTTCTCAGCATAGCAGCTGAAGTGATGCTGTAAAATCCTAAATCAGACCTGTCTCTACCCTGCCTCGCACCCTCCAGGGGCTCCCATCGGCCTCGGTGAGAGCCTGAGTTCTTCCCATGCTCCGCACCTGCTGAGGCCCCCCCAAGATCTGCCCCCTCCAGCTTCCAACCCTCAGGTTCGCCCCTCCACTTCCTTCAAGCACATTAGTCACACTTCTGCCTCAGAGCCTTTGCACTGACTGTTCCCTCTGTCCAGAATGCTCTTCCGCCCACAGTTTACTGCTGTTTTTCTCCAGTCTTTGCTCAGAATTTCCTTCAGTGAATTTCAGGTCTTCTCAGAGCCTCCTGTTTATTTAGAATTGCCTCCTTCCCCCCATCCCCTGCATTCCTCCTTTCTGTTTGTCGTTCTCTTTTTTCCCATAAAATGTTCACCCTCTAAACTACTGTTTGCCTTGTTTACCATCTCTCTTCCTTCGGAATGGAAGCTCCATGAGGGCAGGACTTTTGGTCTGTTGTTTCTGGCTCTGTGCTCTTGTACCTAGAACAGGGCCTGACACTCAGTAAATGCCCAGGACACATTTGTTGAATAAATCGCTTGAGCAGCTGGAACCAAGGGGAACTTTGAGTGGGATCTATGTGGAGTGTGGTTTTGACATAAGAAGCCAGACTTTTGCAGTGACATGGGGAATGGATGATGGGGCCTTCAGCAGGGCTAGGGGGTGGAGGTGGAGTGGGGAGATGTCAGAAGGGGACCCAGAAGGCTTCCAGGGAGTGAATCTGGAATGATACCACCCTCCCTGCCTCCACAGCTGAGTTCCAGAAGAGAGAGCGTCGAGGTTACCTTGGAGTAAACCTGAGGTTTATGACCAGTGCAAGAAGCACGGTGGACGAATCCGTCACCCGGCAGGTTCATCAGGGGGATGGGCTGTGGGAAGGAGGGTGGAAGCTGAGGCTGTCCCGGGGATCCCTGGGAGTCTCAGCCCTAAGCCTAGGGTGGGGGGTGGGGCCCCAGGCCCTGAGAGCTGGACACGCAGTGAGGGCCTCCTCAGAGGACTGGCAGCTCAGGGGAGGTGGGAGCCTGGCTTCACTCCCCAGCGACCCCTCTGGGACTCGGTTGGCTCCTCTGTGAACGGAAATGATGTGCCCTCCCCCTCCCCAGACGTGGTGAGGGCCAGGGGAGAGGGCGGCCCTGTCAGGCTATGGGGCTCCAGGTGGTGGAGTCACCACCCAGGGCTCTTGACCCCCACACACCCCCAGATTGTGCGCCAGAACCGGGGCCGCAAGGCCTGTGACCGGCCTCTGACCAAGACCAAGAAGAAGAAGAAGGCCGAGGGCACCGTGTTCACCGAGGAAGACTTCCAGAAGTTCCAGCAGGAATATTTCGGCAGCTAGGCTCCCAGGAGGGCACAGCCTCCTCTGACGTCTCAGCCCGGGGTGGGGAACCCCTGGGGGAGCTGGCGAGCTGGAAGCCCATGGGAGGATCTTCGCTCAGACTTGAGCTGACGTTTCCAGGCTCAGGAGGTACCACCTGCCTGCCAGGAAGAAGCACTTCCGACTGTTTTGTTTGCTTTGGCCCAGGGAGGCCCTCTGGGTTGTTTGCTGTGGAGAGTTCGGTCACTGAGCCCTTGAGGACCACACCTCTGACAGGAGGAGGACCATTGGGCGGGCTTCGGGTTCTAATAAATGTGGCCCAGGGGCTGTGTACTGCTCTGACAGGGTTTTCCTGTTGTCTCCCCCAGTACCAAGGAGCCTCCACTGCCACCCTCCCACCCCTCCAGCTGCTTCTTAGGCTCCAGGTGAGAAGTCCTTGGGCCCAGCCCCAGTGCAGGCACCAGCAGAGAGCAGTTCACAGCCTCCACGGGCCTCCTCCCCCTGGCGGGCAGCCACGGCTCAGAAGGCAACTCATGAGGCAAAAATAGCACCCACAGCTGCTGGGGGCTTATTCCAGGAAGCCGACACCAGGGTCTGAGGGAGGGATCACTGCTGCCTTGGGCCAGTGCCCAGGGCGCGTGCACACACAGTGGGGGGACAGATACAAAGGCTACATTTTTTTCCTCTTACTCTGTTACAAGGTGGGAACTAGTGAGGTGAGGGGGAAGGTGGAGGCTGGGCCGCATCTGGCAGGCGCAGGCACTGCTGAGCAGAAGGCCTGAGTGAGTGAGTGTGCTGCCCAGCTCAGGCTTCAGTGTGGTATTGATGACAAGTCCTGGTAGCCCCAGGCGTTCCTTCTGAGGACAAGTTGGGGGCCTTGTGGAGAAAGGGCTCTGGAGGCCTTCAGGCTGCTAGTCTGGCTCTTGTAGGGCCCCCACCTACCCGTGCCTAAAAAGCTCCTTGGGACACGCATTGTCTGATGAGAACTTCCGAAGGGCCCCATGGCTGGGAAGAGTTGGCCCATCCCACCGTGGCTTCTTTAGTGCCGATTTTACTCCTTACACACCCATTCTGGGATGGGGAGCACTTTCCCTGGTTATTAGCCAGCTTTCCATCCTCAGTGGGGACACAGAGGGACGACAGATCTGCCTGAGTCCAAGTTGGAATCCTTCCTGTCTGCAGGTGGCCACCATCTGAGTAGAAAGCTGGCCTGCCTTCCAGGAAGTCAAGGTGGGTGGAAAGGAGCTGAGACTCCAAATCGGTATTGTGCCAATGTCCTCAGATGGGCTTGTCCAAGAAGGGAGAGGCTGGTGTGCCCTGAGCTCTCCACCCCCCCACCACAGGGAGAGGTGGTTGGGTGTGCTTCCTCTTTTAAGTAGGTTAGCAAGAAGCAGGCTCAGCTGCTCACTGCCACTCACCGGGTGTTTGTTCTCTGAAGAACAGGCTAATCAGGCCCCCTTTCCTAACAAGATGCACCTGACGGATATGATGGTAAAGGCAGGCTCAGGAGCCAAGAAAGAGGACACTGGGTTACCGGTTGAGGCCAAGGCTTTAAGACCAGTTCTCTGAATCGCCTTGAGGCACCTGGAAGCATGAGCAGCTGGCACATTTGCCTGAAGGAGACCCTAGGGTAACCAACAGAACCCCAGCCGAGGCTTCCTGTGGCTTCCACATGGGGTGGGCTGCTCAGCCATCCACTGCCCTGGGCCTCCATGCATGGAAGGGCCCGCTGAGGCCCTAGCCAGACAGCTGCACGGACACATGTGGGTGGGAGGCAAGTTGATGCTGGAGTTGGGTGGACCATCTCCGGTGACTTCCTCTAGCAGAGCTGGGGTGGGGCCGTCCTCTTGGAGGTTATTTGTTGGGGTTCCATCCCCACCTCCAAGGCTTTGCCTGAGCTGCTTTCTCAGGTGCTCTCCCCATTCTGTGTCCACAACTTTCCCTATCCTCCTCAGGTAAAGTCATGAAGGCCACATACATCTTTGGTGTGCTGGAGGAAAATTCCCGCCTAGGCCACCAAGCACCTCAGCCCTGGATTCGAACAGCTAGCCCTACCACTCTTAATACCCCCCACTGTAGGACATGAGTCACCATGGGCACTGTTTACAACAGTGCCTGGTGCCACATTCCTGTCACCCTTGTGACCCACTCAGCTACATTGTCCTTCATGATAGTACACTCATCTTCCATGGGCCCCAAAGGACATAAAGAAGAAACCGATCTAGGCTGGGATCATCTCAACAATCCCAAAGAAAATGTCTGCCATAACCTGCTCTAAGACGTTACCACCCAGGGCAGCATAGCCCCAGTGCCCCCTTCCATGCTGACAATCCCCCAAATGGATAGCAGACCTTTCGGCTGGCCTAGGTGCCAGAGGGGAGCCTGAGAACCAGCCAACCTTTTGACCCCACTCATTCACTTCAGCTTCCCTGGTGGCTCAGAGGTTAAAGCGTCTGCCTGGAATACCGGAGACCTGGGTTCAATCCCTGGGTCTGGAAGAGTCTGGTAGGCTGTAGTACATGGTTGTCAAGATTCAAAATTGACTGAGTGACTTCACACACACAGGGGGTTTTATCTGGGTATTTAACGTGGGCACAAAAAACAGGAGTAGAGTCCAGGCTTTTCCTACCCCCACCCCCGTTTCTTAGGCTAAATTCCCCAGCCTCACACCCAAGGGTGGTAGCATCAAGTCTAATACTTCTTGGTTTTCAGCAAAAACCCAACCACCTAAGTCATTGTTTCAGGTCCCATCAGTCATCCTGGGGCTTCCTTGGTGGCCCAAAGGTTAAAACTCTGGCTTTTAATGCAAAGGGTCCAGGTTCCATCCCTGCTCAGGGATAAGACCTAGCACAGCAGGTTACTTAAAAATCTTCACCTACGGCCCAACAGTCAAGAAATTTAAACACCTGTGCGTTTAATACGGACAGCCAACAGACAGCAATCGAGACTTTGGGGGATTCATCAGGACTCTGACCAGAGGCAACACATCAGACTGTGCAGTAGTACTTTCACTAAAAAATAATTTATTAAAACACAGCTTCAGCCTCCTATATACAAGCGCACATACTCCTGACTACCCTAACTAGGGGACCCTTTTCTTCTCCCTTGCCTTGCGAACCTCTTCTATCAGATCTTTAAGATACTGGATCTCCTTGGCCAAGGAATCTGCCTTCTCTTTCAGAGCCTCGTTCTTTTTTTCTAGCTCTTTACACTCCCCAGTGAGGGCCTCCTGTTCTGCCCTCTTCTTCTGGCGGTACCTAGTGGCTGCTGTCTTGTTCTGCTCCATTTTCTTCAGCTTCTTATCTAGTTTCTCACCCTTTACTTTTGCTGCTACCAACTTCTCTGCAGGAGGGTCGTAGGGTTTGGGGCGGGAAGAGCCACTGAGGGCACCTGGAGATAGCAGGCTCTTATCTGGAAAGCCCCTGGAGGTGGAGGGGCTATGCTGGGGAGAGCCCAGAGAGGAGTCGGGGCTCATACAGATACCACTATCGTTATCTGAGGGGGCATCCTCCTCTTTTATGCACTGAGGGATCACAGTAATGGAAGTGGTGGAGTCTGGCTTGCTATCTCCTTCAGAGATAACCACTTCACTGCATAGCTCTAAACTAAAGGAATGATCTGGAGTGGAAGACAGGGCCCCTGGGGAAGGGAGAAGAGGTTGCAAGAAAGTGAAGGGGGCACCCTGGTCAATTGTTGGTAAACTTTCTGGAAGATGGCCAATTGGGTTCACTATCTCAGCGGGCTCCTTGTTAGTCTCCTGGAATAGGGGTTCAAAGAGATCACAGGTGTCATCCAACGTGGCCAAGAGCTCATCTGGCATGGTTTCCAGGTCATCTATACTCAACAGGGTATCATTAAAATCAAACTCCTTCAAATCCATTTTCTCCACCATCCAATCTGTCCCGGAGAAAGCATCCTCTGGAAAAGATAAAAAGTTGGAAAAAACTTGAATCAAATGTAGAAGCCCATATCACCAGATCCCACAAGCAGATTAAAAAAAAAACACCCCTGCTTACCCTTGCTGTTGTCTGAGAAACTGACCAACCCATCCACAGCCAGCCATTCGGAGGAGCCTGCCTTAGCCTTGTCGCAGGAGAACCCATGAGGTTTGAAGTGCTTGGCCACCTCCAGGTAGTCATCTAGGAGACCTAGGCTCTCTTCAGCCCCCAAACCCGACTGGTCGAAGGGGGACACGAAGTCCCCCACGAACACCTCGCTGCTCAGGAAGCTCATCTCGGCCATGTTGCGAGGTTTTGGTGTTTAATTCGAGGAATGTGCTTAATTCGAAGGTGTCTTTGTCGGTTACAGCAAGGCTGCTGCTGAATGCCGTGAAAAGCCTGGATAACAATTAGAAACCGAGTCCCATTAGAAATCAGCTGGTCCGAGAATTTCATCTTCTCACCCATTAGGCAAGATGGCCAAATCAGAACGCCTCTCCATGTTGCAATTAGGGACGACCACGTGGCCCCACGGCCAAGGTGTCACCCTTCTAAGAGGTCGCACAAGATGGACGCCCGGCCTTTCCGTACCGGCCACAAGAGGAAGTCGCCCCACCCTCGCGTCCAAATCCGGCACCAGCCGGCCGGCCCCGCCCAGGCCCCTCCGACTCAAGCCGCGGCCGCCGCCCTGCCCCGCCGCCATCTTTGCTGCCACGTTTCGCGGGACGCCAGATGGGACTCCGGTGATTTCCGGGGAGCCCGGGGCCGACCAGGGCTTCGCTCCGCGACAAAACCCCGCGGTCTCCCAACACTAGGGTACCGGCGTTTTGGAGACACCCAAGCAGGAGTCACGCATCCTGGGCGCTCGTAAAACCGCTTCCCCTCCGCGACGCCGTCAGGCCGTCGGCCGCGCCCAAGCAGGCGAAAACCCCTCACCGACCCGGGGACCCCGGCTAGAGCGGCTCCTCCCTGGTACTTACGCCATGGCTTAAGCCGCTGGGGGGGTTGCCGCTGCAGAGCCTGGTGCTGCTGCCGCCGCTGCAAAGGCCGATGCTGCCGCTGGCACTGCTGCCTCTAATGCGCCATGGTGGCCGCGGACCCTGGGGGAGCGGGAGGAGAGACTGTGCGCACTTGCCCGGGGAAACTACATCTATGGGCGGGAAGAAGAAAAAATGGCGACCGCAAACCCAGCGCGGCTCTTTTATAGACTCTGCCTCTGAGAGGACGCATCACAGACCACATCCTTCCGCCGCCGTCACGTGACTCGCGCCTCCCGCCCACGTATTGTCATCTATCAGACGCCTCGACCATTTCCAAATCTCTGAATTTTATGTCTGGGCATACCAGTGAAGAGGGAATTAGTTCTTTTTTTTATTTACGGCTTCAGGAAAAAAGTGTACTTATTTACAAGGCTTTTAAGATCAAGGAGTCACTCTAGGCCGCCGCTGGAGAGCGCGGAGGGATCCGTACACTCACTTCCGGCGTTGGCTCGAGGGGCGGAGAAAGAAGTCTTTCACCCCCCACCCCCCAGAAAGGTGTTTATTGTGAAGTAGATGGTCTCCTGGTTCTCACGCGAGATAATGGAGGAGAGAGCGCGTCGAGATGATTGGTCAGGCACGGTGAGTCATCTATATCTCCAATTGCTATTGGCTCAAGCTCCTGATCTGCGCGAGAAGGGGCGGCGGCCGGTGAGGTTCCCGCCGTCTGGCGCTGTCGCCCACTCTTTTTTTTCTGTGGTAACGCTTTAAATTGGCTTTCTCCTGCCGGTCCGCCTGGAGCCGGTCACGACTGCCTGGGGCAACCCTGGCCTCGTCGTGTCGTGAAGTCGCTCAGTCGTGTCCGACTTTTGCGACCCCATGGACTGCATGGGATTCTCCAGGCAAGAGTACTGGAGTGGGTTGCCATTTCCTTCTGCAGGGGATCTTCCCGACCCAGGGATTGAACCTGCGTCTCCTGCATTCCAGGCAGATGCTTTAACCTCTGAGCCGCCAGGGAAGCCCTAGTGCGTCCCAAATAATGGCGTTAGGTCCCGGCCTTGCAGTCCTTTCCTACCTGTTTCAGGCCCGAAGATAAAACTAGGCAAAAGGAAGTGTCACTTCGTGTGTGCATTTTCACAGTGTTGTTTTCATGCAGACATTCGCAAAATACTGAGGACTGCAAGCCCTTCAGTAATTGAAAAGATTGGCTGATGACGTCACTCGAATCGCTGCATTTGTGCCCACCTACCATCAAAGGCCAGCTCCGCATCCTACTCTTGACTGTAAAAGTCGAGGAGATGCATAATCTTACAGCCGAGTGTATTTTTATATAATCCATTTTGCTAAAATATAAATCTGCTATTCTGTTACAGGGGGGGTTTCTTTCCGTTTATGTAGTTTCAATTCCTCTAAGAACAAGGAGAGATTTTATTAAGCTACTGTCTCGGGTGCTTTCAATTATCTCCCACCGCTGTAACTCCTAGGCACAGTTGCCTCCCAGCAAGTCCTCCTAATGCACAATTGCGGTAGTTTGTGTTTGGAAGCCGCCGTCCACGTCGGGATCAGCAACTTGCGCTCTCTACTGGGAAACTGTTAACAGTGATGAGAAAGCCCTCCACCGCCTCTCAACCTCCTTGTCAGAACCTTGAGTTTTTGCTTCCATCCACCTAAGTGTGCTCTACAAATATTCCTTTGAGGACTGTGATGTGAAAAACTGGGGAAGCACTGTCCTCCGTGACTACTGACCATTCATTGACTTGATTCAGTCTAGCCTAACAATTTCTTTTCAGTGATAAACTGAGAACTAAAGGGATGAAGTGTTCTTGTCCATGAAGGCAGTATGAGGGAGGAGTTGAGAGATTTTTTAGGGGCAAATACCCCAAAATTTAGCTGTTTATTAGTGGAGACGTTTTGGTTGAGTGAGTTATCCTGCTGAGTCTGTTTCCTGATCTGTAAGATGAGGCTCATGATGAGTATGCTTAGAATGCAGGTAATGCATGCAAGCACTGAGCCAGAGCTGCTGGTATCTGATAAGTGCTGGATAAATAGTTCCTGTTACTACTATTATTAGAACTGAGGTCTTCTGAACCTCCCAGGTCCCCTATTCCCATCTCCATGACATCATCATGCTTCCTCAGAGGACTGTTTTTTACAGAGATGAAATCAACAACTGAGCAACTAGTATAGGCAAAGCATACTAGATGCAGTTTTCCTTTCTCCTTCAGTTCAGTTCAATTGCTCAGTCGTGTCCAACTCTGCGACCCCATGAATCGCAGCACGCCAGGCCTCCCTGTCCATCACCAACTCCCAGGGTTCACTCACACTCGTGTCCGAGTCAGTGATGCCATCCAGCCATCTCATCCTCGGTTGTCCCCTTCTTCTACTGCCCCCAATCCCTCCCAGCGTGAGTCTTTTCCAGTGAGCCAACTCTTCGCATGAGGTGGCCGAAGTACTAGAGTTTCAGCTTTAGCATTATTCCTTCCAAAGAAATCCCAGAGTTGATCTCCTTCAGAATGGACTGGTTGGATCTCCTTGCAGCCCAAGGGACTCTCAAGAGCCTGCCCCAACACCACAGTTCAAAAGCATCAATTCTTTGGCACTCAGCCTTCTTCACAGTCCAACTCCTTTCTCCTTGGGGAATCACAAATCTCTCGACATACATAAGGCATCTAGTCTTTCTGTGCAAAGACAGTAAGAAGCCCTGAGCCACTACTCAAGTCTTCCAAAGGTGTCACCAAGGACCCTGGGGGACATGTCCTCCATTTGCTGTATGGAGGGAACTGTCAGTGCTTCTTAACAGATGACCATATAGATGGCTGAGAATTAAAATAATCCTGCTCCAGACTGACACTGCACAGGGGTGGGAGAATGACTCCAGTCCTTTCCATTATGGTAACCC
The DNA here is from genome assembly GCA_006408675.1 of Madoqua kirkii. Classification (NCBI taxonomy): domain Eukaryota; kingdom Metazoa; phylum Chordata; class Mammalia; order Artiodactyla; family Bovidae; genus Madoqua; species Madoqua kirkii. The sequence goes on along the minus strand of SJYC01050825.1, from coordinate 18,655 downwards.
AGTTCAAAGTTTCTCCTACCTACAAATGGAGAACCAGTCCCACTCCTGTAGGAAAATGTTTCATACCACACACACAAGCCAAAGCTGTTGGAAATTTTTTATTTTCGTCTTCCCATGCTGTAGACAGACAGCACATTCCCTGGCCTTATTTCCTCCCTAAAGGAGAAAAAGGGTAGTAGTTGTCTGGGTCTCAGAGCTAAGCTGCTTCTCTCTGGACCTAGCCCAGACAGGACAGAATGGTGCCGGATTCCAAACCTATCCGACAGACATAGTAACCTCTTATTGAATAGAGCAGGCAAATGACTGGACGGCAGGTTGCGGGCCTGGCCTCAGGGGTGAAGAATAGAGACCATGAGGTGACTGTAACAAAAAGGTAAGCAACGCGCTGTACACAGCCCCAGAACACACACCTCTGGTATTTTAGCCTCTTCAAATCAGCTGAGTGTACCTACAAGGGCTACCGCCTCACAGCTCTAGTCCTAAGTCCTCTTAACATTCTCTTTGGCTTTAAACTTCAGCTCAAAGGTCAGGATTCTAACACATCCTGCGAGAGCAGTTCTCGGCCAGGGTCATAGTCTCAAAGGTGTGCCACAACAGAACCTCTGAACACATGGCAGGGATCCTCGCTCACACAACTCCACCCCCAACCCTCTCTAGGGCCTCTTGATCCCGAAGCTGATTCCTCATCAAACCATTTGCATTCTCAACTTGAGTGAAGTACCAGGGAGGAAAACCAGCCAATCAAGAATATGAACAGGAGGACCACAGGGGCTGAGCCCAGGAGGAAAGATTATAGGTCTCACAACACAATTTTTCCAAACATGAGCTTGGGTTATTTTTTTATTTGGGGAAAAAAAAGTCACAACCAAGAGTATAAAGTACTTCGTACTGAACTCATGTTTTAGGACGGGGCAACAAGGAAAACCAAAATACACTTTGGAATTGATTAGGTTTTCGAGATGATGAGCCTTTTTTCAAGCATTAAGCTAACTCTGTGGTTTGCTAACCTAGATGGTGCAAAAAAATTTCCAGATGGAGTAGAAGCAGATGCTGTTACTTCAGGCAAAGGTGAAAGTTACAGAGTATAAAGGTGGGAAAAGGCCCTACATCTTTCCCCAAAGCTTAAAAAAAAAGGATGTGTGTGTGTTTGGGGGGGGTCCCCTCCTTCATCCAAGAATCTCAAAGCACTGAACTTCATCCACATGTGATGATGGGACTTGCCCCATCTCAGTCAGCAAACCCACCAGGACTAGAGTCAAGAATTCCCACTGCTTCTAGTTCTGAAGACCACTACGAGATTCTTGCTTGCGAAATGGCAGTTAGGTGTTTTGGTTTTGTGAAAACAGGTAAGAGACAGAGCTGCCTGTAGAAAGGTGCTCAGAGAGAAATCACAATTACACTTGGTTAGATGATTTGGGATCTGGTCTTTGAAGTCTTTTGTTTTTTGAGTCTCCATCCAATGTCTTATATAGAATTTGGTCAGACACCTGCTTGGGAAAATTCCAGGTTTTCTAATATTCACATGGGGAAAACCAGATCCTTTCTCTGAATGAAGAAAAACAAGAAGGAATGCTTTTCAAACACTCATAGCCCTATCCTTCCTTTTCTTCTAAAGACAGCAGATGGGTGCATCAGTGCTCAGCTCCACCCCACCACCCTCTACACCAGTCACCCTGGATGGTACTCAGGCGTACAGAGCATTTTAAACTCCCGTTTGACTCTGATGAACAGCCAAGATGGAGAACCTCTCTCAGGGTTCTGGGCTGTTGTGTTTTTCATTCTCTCTCAATGTCTTCATACAAAGGGAACAACTGAACCATTTCAGGGAGCCTTTGCATGTATGTAAGAGAAGAGACAGGAAGACTCTCTAAATACAGCCAGTGTTAACCCTACTGCTCAACCCACTAAACCATTACAAAAAAGGGGATAGGAGTCTCTACCTTATATTCAAAGGGAAGCTAAGGTTTCAATGCTATTTAAAGTCATTTCATGTCACTGTCATTGGAAAGGAATGAGACAGCTGCGGAGAGCTTCACCAGAATATCATTGATGGAGAGGTAGTAAGAATAAAAATAAGATTTGATGGGAGAACAAAATACTGGATGGGCAGATCAGAAATAGAATTATCATCAGCCTTCTGCCACAAACAGGAAAAAAAACACAAAACAAGATGCACTGACATTGTATATTAAATATTCCTCCCCACTCTCAGGATACTTTTTACATTGCAATAAACAGTGCAATTTTAGCAGCAGGAAACAAGACGGAATGTGGGAAGAACCCACCTCCCCCTCATGTGTTCTAGCCATGTGCTCTTCCTGGGTAGCACCGATCTCCCCAGGTGCTGGGTGAGAGATGGGATGGAGGAGGTCTGTGCATGTCTGCCTGCCCTCTGGCCTCTGGTGATGCCTGCAGAGTTCAGCAAACACTCCCTCACGTTCCTATGGCACACGCTGGGGATCAAAGGGCTGGCTTTTGGACCCGTTCTTGCACTAAGGCAATAATCCGAGAAAGGCAGGCCCAACAGGGAGGAATGTGGTCGTTGATATTCAGCTGCCTGTCGACCTCGAGCACTAAGACTGTGTCCTTGAAGGCCTTGTCCTCATTGGCAATACGGCGGGGAAGGGCCAACAGCAGCCCTTCCGTCCCATCTGACGCCTGCACCTAGCGGTGCTGGATGTGAGCAGCCCCAAGTGAGGCAGACATCAGGCACACAGAGCCCACTGCCACCTCTGGTTCGCCCACCTGTACTCTCACTGATGGCCACTGAGAAACAGTCTCCAGATAACTCTGCATCCAGTTTATCGTGAGCCCTCACTCCCCTGTACGGCAGCCAAGTGTGCCCAGGAGACCTTCTCGGTCCTTCTGGATATGAATTGGTTAAGAGGTGGGGGTGGGCTTCTTTCTTCCAGAAACTTGGGTCAAAGACCAGCTTTTTTACCAGCTTTATCCCCGGAAATCCTAAATACTGTCTGAGTACTCCCTGCAGAGTTGAGTTTGAAACATGCAATCCTAACTTCAGTGACAGTCAATGGCAAGGCAACATCTTAATTAGGCAGATGCGCTCCAGGAAAAAAGAATAACAAGACGTGAACAGGCAGGAAAGACAGAGCAGACACCGAAGAGAAGCAGGCGGCACAGCTGACACAACAGACCTAGGCCAAGCTGCAAAATACCAAGTGGTCACCACAGCTCAGGCCAGGGCTCCACCTTCTCAATTCATTCAGGAAAACTAGCCTGGAGCATGGGGGAGGGGAAGAGTAGGGAGCACAGTGTTTGATAACAAAAGTCAAAAGGGAAGGTGAGAAAAGAAGAGACAGAATCGTCATTCTAATCAGCATGAAGTGACCAGGGTGATGACCAGCAAGACAGGAGGCACCTAGGGACCCTGTGAGGCACCAACTACGTAGCCAAGTGTTTCTAACGGAGAATCGGGGGCCTGAGCACCCAACACCTGCTTTGGCCTTCACCTGCCCTACGTCTGCAGCAGCACCTCCGGCTCGGATAACGAGCAATAGAGGGTGTATCCCAATTCGTCTATTTCCTCGGGGGTGAGCTCTGCAAATAAGTTCACCTTGGGATTCAGGACACTGGGCAGAATGCCGGCCTCTAAGTGGCTGATGAGCCCCCTCAAGGCCTGCAGGAAGCGGTCCGCCAGCATGTCCGGGGACCAGTCAGCCTCCTCCTGGGCCAAGTGGAGGATGACGTTGGTGAGCTGGCTGGCAGTGAGGCGGCCCAGGGCTGGAGTAGACTTGCTATGGCCTTGAGGATCTTGAGGCACAGGGAGCGGCAGCCCGAGTCAGCCTGGTCCAGGGCCCGCAGGCGCGCTGTCTCAGCGGGACGCAGGCTCAGCCGCCACAGGTTGTCGTACTGGGCTAGTCGGTGTGGTCTGGCCACCAAGACAGTGTCACCAAGGGTCACTGATGGCAGGAAGTCAATGACGAGGTGCTTGTCACGCTCATACTGCACTTCCAGAGTCAGGGCCTCTGGGGGCGGGGCTGGTCGAATCACATAGTCCAAGAGGGACCCGATGGCCGGCCAGTTGATGGAGCCAGCCACTACCTTCTCAAACGTGTCTGCCACCGTCTTCGGAGAAAGGTAGCCCCCTACTACACAGCGGTCCCAGTAACTGCTACCTCGAGGAAAATACTCTGGATTCTCCCGGCGAACTAGAAAGAAGCCAGGGACGTTCATGATGGTGTCCTCCCCGGGGATACACGACCACAGGTTTGGCTCCAGCACGAGGGGCACGATGAGTTGGATGTGGTCGGCTGTCACCACCTGTTGTAGCAAAATTAAAAAGGGGTTGAGGGACCTTCATCTCTTCAAGAAACAAGTTTCCCAAACACAGGTCTCACCATCTTGTATCCCGCCCCCGCCCCCACCCAGCAAAAAAGGAATCTAAAAACTCCTGCACGTGACCACATCAGTTCAGAGTGAGGACTTAAACCCAGGTCTGCTGGGGATTAGAGCCTGTGCTCGTTCCACACACCCCACTGTCTCTGGACCCAGAAGTACATATAACATCCTCCACGCCTTCAAGCATCCGCCAGGAAGGAGAAACTGGGACAAGAGTAAGGAGGGAGGAAGCCTCTAACAGCTTCCTAGAAGTTTTATGACTGAAAATGAGTTAACGGCAGGGATCAAATGCTACCACAACATGCAGAATTCAGAAGCAGTAAGACTAATCTTTTTAGGCAAGCCTGGGACACTGATCTTCTGCCCCAATGGCACTACTGAGAAGCATCGTGGTCAGAACCACCCCACCTTTCGTAAGCCCCCCTGGTTACCTGCAGGTCATCATAGAGGCTGCCACTCAGGTACATATCCCGAAGTGGCATGTCAGGCAACTTGGCCCGCAGGAAGCTCCGGAGCTCGGCACATATGTCCACAGCAGCTTGCTTGGCCCGAGCCTGCTCGCCGGCAGGGATGGCCGCCCGGTTCCGGTAGTAAGTAAGAAGTTTCTCCTGCAGGGACATGCGGAGTCGTGACTTCTTCAAGTCTACCTGGCCCTTCCTGGCCAATGGCTTGGGCCGGGGTGGGCAGAATGTATCTGCCAAGGCAAGAGAGAGAGGCCCGTGAGCTCATCCCGTGCTTGCTCATCCACAGCCGCCTCAGCCCCAGAGAGGAGAAGGGCTTAGCACAAAAGGCCAGCATGGCGCCGGGCGCGTGTGTCCCTAAGAAACGTGTTGAGGGCAAGAGTAGCACCAAGAGCCCGAGGAGTCTCAGAGGGTAACAGCCTTCCTCACCTGTGTCGAAGGCAGAGGAGCCTGTGGGAAGGGCCTGCAGGGACCTGCTCAGGCCTGCCTTCATGTCCTTATTGAGCAGTCGGGGAGAGCCCATCCAGTTTGGTTCTTCCCAGCTCCTTTTCCCTGAATGGCTCAGGCGGGTGGGGCTGGTGGGGGCGCTGATCGCCCTGTCGTACATCTGAAAGAGCAGAGAGGACCCAGTGTGTGCACCTTCTTTCCTGCTCCCCGCCAGTTCTGCCATAATGAGTTCCACTACTTTTCAATAATGTCATTTTATTCTAGATTATGGAATGCTTTGCTCCACACAGAAAATCTCAGGAAATACTAAGTCTTATAAATAAGTAAGAAACACATTTATCCATAATGTCACAACCCAGAAAAAAAACTCAGAATTTCTGCTAGTTCTATTCATACGAGCCTGCTGGGTGACTCGGGGACACCCCCTCCTCCACCCAGGCCCCAGGGCTTCCCCGAAGTGGGTCAGACCTGTGCCCCTGCGGGGCTTGTCCACAGGGCCACCTCTCTGTCCTGGGGGCACAGGCACCAGCCTGTTTCGGGGCTCAGTACCCATTTCAGGACATGACAGGGTCTGACAGACTAAGTGCCGTGCTGTGTGCTTAGTTGCTCAGTTGTGTCTGACTCTCTGTGACCCCATGGACTGTAGCCCGCCAGGCTTCTCTGTCCAAGGGAGTCTCTAGGCAAGAATACTGGAGTGGGTTGCCATTTCCTCCTCCAGAGGATAGTCCCAACCCAGGGATCGAACCCAGGTCTTCTGCATTACAGGTGGACTCTTTACTGCCTGAGCCACCAGAGAAGTCACACCAGAAGATAACTATTAATATTTTGGTATATTTCTTTCTGGAAATATGTATTTATATAATTAGCATCTTCCTCATATATACCTTAAAAAACTGATTTTTTACTTGTCATTTTTATCACTCCTCATATCACTAAGAATGAATCAGGGCTGAACAATATGGTACAATTTCTGATGATACAACACTGTACCTTATCAACGCACCATAATGTCAAACACCGATCCATTTATTTAACAAACACATCACTGAATGGCTACTCTGTGCCAGGCACTGTTCTAGGTGTACAAAATAAATCAGTTTCCCAACCCAATTCCTGCCTTCATGGTGTCTGCAGTCCAGTACAGGGATTCAGGCAATACATAATCAACAAGCTAAAGCAGGCAGATACAGGTGTTAATTAAGAGTAAAGCGCGAAAGGGAAATTGAAATATATGTGTGGTGAGGGTGGTACTATTTTAAGTAAGGTGGTCACAAAAAGCTATTTTGGTTACTTGCAATTTAACCCTGGGATAAACTTCTTTCTTTGTATTTCCAACAGTTTATAACAGGATCCTAGAAGTACATTTACTTAATTCTCTTAAGGTCTCGTCTAATAATGTCAAATTGCCATGTTACCTTCCCATTAGCAGGATCACGGTCTTATTCTAGGTCAGCTCCACTTGGCAGCCTCACCACCTCTCCAATGCCTGGCCTGGCCTGAGTGCACTTACCCGCTTAACCGCCAGCGTAGCGATGCCCAGCATGGCTGCTCCTCCACCCCCAGCACCAGCCGGGCGTTGGAGAGCACAAAATCAATGGCCGTCCCGATGCCATTGTCATCTTTCTTGCTTTTGCGCTCACCAGAGCCTGCCATCACGCACCTGAGGACAAAGGCAGAACACAGCTGTCACCACCTGCGACCCTGAGAACCAGACCTCCTCCTCCCTCCTGCTTCGGGCCAGTCCAGGGTACTCAAGTTCCAGCGAACCAAAGCCCCCTGACTCTAGCGCTCCACGCTCAAGGGCCAGGAGGGAGGTAGCGTGTCCTCGCTGTACCTGGATGCAGGCGGAGGAAATGGTCATGCTAGTTATGGGAAAACCACCCCACCCATCTATTGAGATTACAGAGAGCACTAAGCTCATGGTCAACCCTTTCTTGTATTAAAGAGAAGACCCCACTACGAAACCCAATCCTCCAGACCCTTTCCCAACAGTATAGTGCAGATAGTGCTTTGATCCTTTGGCCACTGCTTGTGGAAAGTCAGAGCAGAGAAGGTCTAATTTAATTAGAGGCAGCCCATCTAGTCCCATCACATCACCTCACACACAGGGAGGTGGCTTGTCACAGTTCTCAGAGAAAAGGAATGATGGAGCCACGTGCACAACTCCCAACACGATGCTTTTCCCCCTCTATCATGTCTACCCTTGCCCAGATCAAACTGTTCCTATTCTGCGAACTTTCTGCAAATAACGGTAACAACGATGACACGGACTGAATACCCTGGCACATGGAGACATAACTACAAGTCCACGTGTGAGGAAGGGCCAAAGAAGAAAAGAACTCTCTGCGGACAGTCCCATTTGACAAATGCTGCTTCTCAGGGAGCGTGCGCAGGAGGCCACGAGAAACTCAGGTGAGCCTGGCACTGGGGCAGAGGCTGAATAAACACGATGGTCGCTGGAGACTGAGCTGCTAACTGGAGAACAAGAAAATCCACCCGTTCACATGCACCCGAAAAACGAACTGAAAATGTGGCCACCCGAGTGGAGTTCACAGGCACGATGCAGACGAGGCTGGCTCCGTGCACTGCTCCCTCGGGGTGAGCTCACCTTTGTTCCCTGGCAACCACGGGGTCATCCTGACTGAAGTTCCCCTCATCCCCCAAAAAACCCATTTCCCATGGACTTAAAACCCTGGGCCCAACCCAGATGAGAGATGACAAAGTGGCTTGGATCAGAGCTCGGCACTTCACACTGCTTCTCTCCTCTTCCTCCCGTGTCCTGTATCCCAGGAACCACCTATAAACAGTTGTATGCCATCCGCCCGTTACCCAGAATGGGAGGACAGAGAGACAAGATCACTGGTGCGCCTTCCAGTATGAAGTAATTTTTCGGTAAACTGAGTGCTCCTCATCTCATACCACATGCTTCACGCCTCCCTCATCAACAAGAAAGGAATATTTCTGACTACTTATTTTAGCAGGAGTTGCAGTTAAGCATTACTTTTTCTCTAACTAGAATTCACCACCTTGGCATTTTTTTGTTCTCTTCTCCACCTTCTGCAGTTAGTAGATGCTTCAGGTTCAGGGACAGAATGAGAGACTTGGCCAAATTAAATATACTTCCACTTCAAATGCTCAGAGCAAGCAAGGCTGAGAAGAGGGAAACTGTATTTGCAGGTGGCGTCAGGAAGGAACTCTAGCCATCATCATCCCTCCAGCAGCCACTGAGACAGAGATGGAACATAAATGTCCCCAAGGCAAACTAATACAATCAGGACAAAGTTAACAGGTACAGTTCCCCACACATAATGATGACCACTGTTTTGTGTGTGTGCTCAGAGTCTGACTCTGCGACCCCATGGACTGCAGCTTGCCAGGCTCCTCTGTCCATGGAATTCTGTCGGCAAGAATAACGGAGCGGGTTGCCATTTTCTATTCCAACCACTGTTTTATTTCTTTTAAAACAAAAGGCTCTTTAGGGATGTATTTACAATAGGGAGAACCATCTCCTAAATGATCCTTGCATGTGATACAGCAGAGCAAGAAGGGCCCAGCTCCCCTCTGCACAGAAGCTGGAAGGAGGCCTCTCTGGGCCATTTGTCTTTGACCCTCTGATGGCTGGTGAGAATGAGGCAGTGAGGTGGCACGACAGAAGAGGCTAAATTTTAGAGTCAGAAATCTTGAGGACCTGCCACTGAGCCCTGACTAATTAGCTGGGTATCCTCAGATGAGTTACTCAGCCCCTCAGCTATGTAAAGGGAATAATGACGCCTGCACGGCCTAAATCACAGGGTTGTAGTGAGGCCAACACAGCTACTAAAATACTGCACGTGAACATTTTATCAGCTGTTAAAGGGATCTACAAACGTGGGCTATCATTAAGTCTTTTACAATTTCCATCCACAGGACAAAGGTCACGTTTCAGAAGGCACTCTGAATCCAGACTGTCCTGTGAGGTCCATTTCACCTTCTGAGATGGAGCCAAGAACAGTCTCTGAAACCGACACTGATGCCATCCTGGGCTTGAGACCAAAACTATTATGCTGAGCAGACTTGGGAAAAGGCTTTTCTACAACAGTGCAGTATATTCCCTGCCCCATCCAAGGACCAGGTGGTGCTGACGACCTAGCAACCAGCAAGAGGAGAGAACACCCACAAGCTCCCCCAGGGAGATCAGAGTTTCTATTCTAAAACTGAACTCAACCTGTTCCAGTTGAAACTGCTTATCCACAGTATACCCTCCACTCAGGCCATGCTCTACTAGCTGGGAGCCAGTGAAGGGTAGGAGCTCTGCCTAACAAGGGGGAAGGAGCCTGGGTCCTTGCGCAATTAGGAAGGAGCCCTGTGGTTTACTTTCAGTTTTAAATGAAGAAAAAGCTCTGGAAATCTGTTACATCATAAGATGAATATTCTTAACACCACTGAACTGTACACATACAACTATGTGTTTTAAAAGTATTTAAAAAAAGAGGAGGAACCACTGTCCCAGTGGGTAGGGCTGAGGATGCAGAATGTGAACTCTGCTAACATTTCAGACGAGGTGTTTAACCTGTCTCTTCAGACACAAGAATGGGAACAGACATACTCACCGCCCCATGTACTGGCAGTGGCGGTGGTGAGTACAGTGGCCCTGTGGCTTCCTAGGATGATGACACAGAACTCTGAACATTCCAACTTCTTTTACTTGAAAAGGTCATATGATTTGAACTAAACATGACCTGGCTTAAGTATGCGTGATAAGAACTAACGCACGTTGAGCATGTACCATGTGCTGGGCATCTTCCCCCTCTTTGCTCTCTTACTCTTCATGACAATCCCATGAGGTCAGTCACATTGTTAGCTCCCATTGTCAGATGAAGAAACTGAGGCAGAGGTCAGGTAACTGGCCCAAAGTCACCACGTGAGTAAGTTGTGCAGTCGCGAGTTGAACCTAGAGCTCACGGTGCTGGGGTGCAGGTTACAGGGGTCCCAAACAGCCTGCAGCCCTACCTTGTACCCATCTGCTCTCCACGCACCACTAGACCATATGCCCCAGAGGCATTCTGGCTCATTCACTGCCCCCAGGGCAAGCAGTACTTGACAGACGGGACTTGATGCATCTGTTCCACCAGTGAGCTACTAATTCTGTGGCTTTTTTTGGGGGGGGGGGTGGGTTTGGAGGAGGTAGTGGCAGCAACCTGTAACCCAACTCACTCAAAATAGACTCTGAACACAGTCTTCAGTACTCACTTCCACTTTCCCTAGGCAGGCTGGCCCTCGTGGGCATCACTTCCTACCTCCCCTTTACTCCCAAAGGCAGGTCTGCCAATCAACACAAAACCATTACACAAGGCTCCTCCTGCCTACCCTCTCTATTGAAAACAGTACCCGCCACCCAGCTGGCACGCCTTCCACCTCAAAGTCATCCTTCATTCTCTCTCCTCCTGCTGCACCACCCCCCACTTGGTAAAGTGCCCTGCTGCCCACACTGCACCTACGTGCAGCCACCCCAGCGCCTCAGTCCCTCCACTCATCTGCTCAGATCCACCCCCTCTGGGGCCTCTCACCGATTTGTTCTGCATGCTGCCACTGCCCTGACCCCTCATCCACACTACTCCCCAGCTAACAAAGCTGTGGTGCCCACCACTCCCCCATCAGATATCACGACTTCCTCAACAGGAGATTTGATGTCCTTCCAGACCTGGCTCAGTCTCAACTCCAGTCACCTGCCTTACAGGTATGCAATTCGAGCTACTCCAGACTCAAGTTTCCAGACTACCAAATGTGGTTTTCACTTCCTCACTTGCTCATTCTTGCCCATCTACCCGATGAGCTTTTTTTGTCTGAGGCAGACTTCCAATGTCCTCTTTTCTACAGCTACCTGTGATTCCTCACCCCCACCCCGCTCTCCAGGTAGTTTTGGCCCCTTCCCCGTCTATAAGCTCTTGACCCACCTCCAGTCTAGAGCTACCGCCTGCAGATCGCCACATCGTTCATCCCCACCTCAGCACCTACCATGATGCCAGGGCAGGCCCTCTGGGAAAGTTGCTGAATTGAGTACAGTCATCAGGTTACAGCGGAACTTGCTGGTCACACTGGCATGACAGGAGACAGAGCTCACATACCACTGGCCAAGAGCCACTGAGGCACTCTGTGTGCATTTTCTCATCACCTCTTGCAATAAGCTGAAGAAGCGGGCACTATTCTAGTGGTGGTGCTCAGTCACGTCCTCTTTGCGACCCCACTGTAGCCCGCCAAGGTCCTCTATCCATGGAATTTTCCAGGCAAGTGTACTGGAGTGGGATGCTATTTCATCTACAAATGAGGAAATGGAGGCCTAGATAGAGTGATTTGCCCTAAATCCCACAGCTGTTAGCAGCAGTGGCACGAAGGCAGTCCTCTGAGGGCTGGACACTATGCTTGCTTTAGAGGCTTCTAAAGCAGAGTATAGTTATATTTACAGCTTCCCAGTGGCTTAGCTGGTAAAGAATCTGCCTGCAGTTCGGGAGACCTGGGTTCAATCCCCAGGTTGGGAAAATCCCCAGAGAAAGAAATGGCAACCCACTCCAGTATTCTTGCCTGGAGAATTCTATGAACAGAGGAGGCTGGTAGGCTACAGTCCATGGGGTCACAAAGAGTAGGACTGGATTTAGTGAGAACTGAATCCACTGAAGAATGAGCCAGATGGAACAAGATCTAAGTTTTAACCAGTAACTTTTCTAGCATTTTCATACATTAAATGTTCTACGAAGAAAAATGATCTCCTAGTAGGACTTGAAACTAAGGGTCTTTTTAACTGGGAGCATTTTATAAGGGAACATTCTGTCATTTATGTTGGTATTTCCTTCAGTATGCCTAAAGAACTTTGGCCACTGAACAGAAAGATTCTCCCTTTCCTGGTACCCTGTATCAGAAAAAATGAAACCTAGAAGAACACAGGCCTACCTACCTGAGGCTTCTTAATGCATCTGTGAGGTGGAGGTGGGAGAGAGGCAGGCGTGTCTCTGGAAGGCACCTGTGTCCTCTTTCCCTTGGAATTAGGATGGGAGGGGAAAGGAGAGGACCCTAAATGATCCCTCCTAGCTTGCTGTGGAGGAAGACCAAGCCCTTTTCCAGCTGCTTCTCCCGGGCCTCGGGATCGTCCAGTTTCTGGTTTTTCCGGAACTCACGGCGGATGGAGGCAAGGTAGAAGTCTCGATCAGTGTAGCGAAGCTGTCGGCCTTGGCGAAGCAGAGCCCGGTAGAGACTCAGCACATCACTTCCTACCTCCCCTTTACTCCCAAAGGCAGGTCTGCCAATCAACACAAAACCATTACACAAGGCTCCTCCTGCCTACCCTCTCTATTGAAAACAGTACCCGCCACCCAGCTGGCACGCCTTCCACCTCAAAGTCATCCTTCATTCTCTCTCCTCCTGCTGCACCACCCCCCACTTGGTAAAGTGCCCTGCTGCCCACACTGCACCTACGTGCAGCCACCCCAGCGCCTCAGTCCCTCCACTCATCTGCTCAGATCCACCCCCTCTGGGGCCTCTCACCGATTTGTTCTGCATGCTGCACTGCCCTGACCCCTCATCCACACTACTCCCCAGCTAACAAAGCTGTGGTGCCCACCACTCCCCCATCAGATATCACGACTTCCTCAACAGGAGATTTGATGTCCTTCCAGACCTGGCTCAGTCTCAACTCCAGTCACCTGCCTTACAGGTATGCAATTCGAGCTACTCCAGACTCAAGTTTCCAGACTACCAAATGTGGTTTTCACTTCCTCACTTGCTCATTCTTGCCCATCTACCCGATGAGCTTTTTTTGTCTGAGGCAGACTTCCAATGTCCTCTTTTCTACAGCTACCTGTGATTCCTCACCCCCACCCCGCTCTCCAGGTAGTTTTGGCCCCTTCCCCGTCTATAAGCTCTTGACCCACCTCCAGTCTAGAGCTACCGCCTGCAGATCGCCACATCGTTCATCCCCACCTCAGCACCTACCATGATGCCAGGGCAGGCCCTCTGGGAAAGTTGCTGAATTGAGTACAGTCATCAGGTTACAGCGGAACTTGCTGGTCACACTGGCATGACAGGAGACAGAGCTCACATACCACTGGCCAAGAGCCACTGAGGCACTCTGTGTGCATTTTCTCATCACCTCTTGCAATAAGCTGAAGAAGCGGGCACTATTCTAGTGGTGGTGCTCAGTCACGTCCTCTTTGCGACCCCACTGTAGCCCGCCAAGGTCCTCTATCCATGGAATTTTCCAGGCAAGTGTACTGGAGTGGGATGCTATTTCATCTACAAATGAGGAAATGGAGGCCTAGATAGAGTGATTTGCCCTAAATCCCACAGCTGTTAGCAGCAGTGGCACGAAGGCAGTCCTCTGAGGGCTGGACACTATGCTTGCTTTAGAGGCTTCTAAAGCAGAGTATAGTTATATTTACAGCTTCCCAGTGGCTTAGCTGGTAAAGAATCTGCCTGCAGTTCGGGAGACCTGGGTTCAATCCCCAGGTTGGGAAAATCCCCAGAGAAAGAAATGGCAACCCACTCCAGTATTCTTGCCTGGAGAATTCTATGAACAGAGGAGGCTGGTAGGCTACAGTCCATGGGGTCACAAAGAGTAGGACTGGATTTAGTGAGAACTGAATCCACTGAAGAATGAGCCAGATGGAACAAGATCTAAGTTTTAACCAGTAACTTTTCTAGCATTTTCATACATTAAATGTTCTACGAAGAAAAATGATCTCCTAGTAGGACTTGAAACTAAGGGTCTTTTTAACTGGGAGCATTTTATAAGGGAACATTCTGTCATTTATGTTGGTATTTCCTTCAGTATGCCTAAAGAACTTTGGCCACTGAACAGAAAGATTCTCCCTTTCCTGGTACCCTGTATCAGAAAAAATGAAACCTAGAAGAACACAGGCCTACCTACCTGAGGCTTCTTAATGCATCTGTGAGGTGGAGGTGGGAGAGAGGCAGGCGTGTCTCTGGAAGGCACCTGTGTCCTCTTTCCCTTGGAATTAGGATGGGAGGGGAAAGGAGAGGACCCTAAATGATCCCTCCTAGCTTGCTGTGGAGGAAGACCAAGCCCTTTTCCAGCTGCTTCTCCCGGGCCTCGGGATCGTCCAGTTTCTGGTTTTTCCGGAACTCACGGCGGATGGAGGCAAGGTAGAAGTCTCGATCAGTGTAGCGAAGCTGTCGGCCTTGGCGAAGCAGAGCCCGGTAGAGACTCAGCACCGCCTCTCGGCTCCATGAGGCCATGGGGGACTGACAGGGGCTGGGCGTCAAGCTATACATAGGAGGGAAGAAAGAGAAGCCTAGAATCAGAATTAATGACAGACGGGAACTACATTGTTGTTCTCGTTCAGTTGCTCAGTACTGTCCGACTCTTTGTGACCTTTTGGACTGTAGCCTGCCAGGCTCCTCAGTCCATGGGATTCTCCAGGCAAGAATACTGCAGTGGGTTGCCATTTCCTTCTCCAAGGGGATCTTCCCCACCCAGGGATCAAACCCACATTTCCTGCATTGACAGGTGGATTCTTTACCACTGAGTCACCAGGAAAGCCCAGAAGGACCTATGAAAGTGAAATGTGAAAGTGTTAGTTGCTCAGTCGTGTCTGATTCTGCAAACCCATGGACTGTAGCCCGCCAGGCTCCTCTGTCCATGGGGTTCTCCAGGCAAGAATACTGGAGTGGGTAACCATTCCCTTCTCCAGGGGATCTTCTTGACCCAGGGATTGAAGCCAGGTCTCTCTTGTTGCAGGCATTCTTTACCGTCTGATTCACCAGTAATTCTGTAGTTCTTAATCCGGGTCTCAGAGACCCACTCAAGGTCACACTGTGACTTAGTGGCAGGGCCAGGACTAGATCCCAGCCTACAGACTCCTGCTCCTGGGAAACTAACAGTTACGCTGAAAGGTCAGGGACTGGAAGCTGGACTACCTGCGCTTGAATTCTGGCTCTGCCACTTATCTGCCATATGATTTTGGGCAACATACATAACCTCTTTGAGCATCAGTTTCCTCGCTTGTAAAATAGAAATAATGCTATCTACATTTATATACCGCTATGTACTTTTATGCTAATAGTACTTACCCCATAGGATTATTTTTAAACTTGCCTGAGATATCGCATGTTAAGTGAAAGAAAGTGAAAATATTAGTTGCTCAGTCATGTCCATCTCTTTGTGACCCCATGGACTGTAGCCCACCAGGCTCCTCTGGAGCCTAGCTTCTCTAGGCAACTGCAGTGGGTTGCCATTTCTTTCTCCAGCGAATCTTCCCGACCCAGGGGCTGAACCCCGGTCTCCTGCACTGCAGGCAGATTCTTTACCATCTGAGCCACCAGGGAAGAGGAACACGTAATAGAACTTCACCACAAGGGGCCTCAGTCATACTTGAATCCTAGCACCAACAGTAAGCTGATTACCCTGGGCAAGTTTCTTAACCTCTCTGGGCTTACCTTAGTTACTCATTTGTAAAATGAGGATTAAAACTGTATTTTCCATATGGTTAGTATGAGGATTAAAAGTGGTTAGAATAGCACTCAGCATATGCCAAGCCATATTGTGGCAGCTATGATTAATGCTACCTCCCCTTGTGTGTTTGTGAGTGCTCAATAAGTATCAGATTTAGTTACACATAAACCACCATCATCTACCTTCAGTAACAATAAACCCTTACAGAGCCACGGAGTGTTACCATTTTAAAGTGCTTTGTCATCCATTATCACATTTAAACTGAGGAACTTATGAAGTGGACAGGGTTCATAACAACAATGGTTACATGTTTATTGATCGTTTACTATTATAGCATGCACTGGCCAAGCAGGTCCCACGTGACATCTCATTCCATCAACAATTCTAGTGTCACCAGTATCTCCATTTTAAGTGGAGGAAACTGATGCTCCCAGAGAGAAGTAACTCACCAACAAGCAGGGCTGTAAAGGGGGGTGCACTTCCGACCCCGACTCTGCCTGCCTGTGGAATGAAAACTACCGTTTGCTGGGATCTTACCATGCATACAGCACTTCTAAGGTGCTGTACAAACTTTCTCAGTTCTGCGCCTGGCACATACCGAGGGCTCAAAAAATAAACTTAACGAAGGACGCTCACAATGTCCTTGTGTGGAAAAAATGATCACCTCTTTCTAAAATAAATAAATGAGACTGAATGGGAGAGGCATCTGACTGGTAAAAGGTCTGGACTTTGGGCCCAAAGTCAGCTACCGTCAGCCTCCGCCTTGCGAGCCTCCTGCGCGAACGTGAGCAAGCCCCCGTCCTCGTCCCTTTACCCTCAACTGCAGAAAAGCGGCCCTCGGCGCCAAGTCTCCCTGAGCGGGACAGACGAATCCAGAAATCAACAGAAAAGTGTTTTACGAAGTAGGAGGCGACTGGCATGCAAGAGCTGTTACAAGGTCGACCGGCGAATGGGCGGGTGGGCCCTGGAGGGTCCCCAGGTCCTCCCCCTACCTGGGGGGATCGCACCGAACCGGGGTGGAGAGACCCTGAGGCTGGGGCAGGCCGGCTCTGGGGCACCGGGAGAGCTCCGGAGGTTGGGGCGATGCCCCGGAGCGGCCTCCAAGGGAAAACCCAGGGCAGGCTGGGGAGAGAGCCCCGGTGGTCAGGCCGATAGTGTGGGCCCCGGCCGGGCTAGGGACTCAAACAGCGACCCTGAAAGAAGGCGTGGCGAACCCCCAACCCCGGCCTTCACCCCTCCCCGCGCTCACCGAGGACCGCGCGCACTCACCTACCTGGGGGGATCGCACCGAACCGGGGTGGAGAGACCCTGAGGCTGGGGCAGGCCGGCTCTGGGGCACCGGGAGAGCTCCGGAGGTTGGGGCGATGCCCCGGAGCGGCCTCCAAGGGAAAACCCAGGGCAGGCTGGGGAGAGAGCCCCGGTGGTCAGGCCGATAGTGTGGGCCCCGGCCGGGCTAGGGACTCAAACAGCGACCCTGAAAGAAGGCGTGGCGAACCCCCAACCCCGGCCTTCACCCCTCCCCGCGCTCACCTGAGGACCGCGCGCACTCCCTCTACTCGAGATTCGCCTCTCGCCCGGTACCTCTCCTAGGGTCACCCACCAACATGGCCCCTTTACTTCCGGGCCACGACCTTGCGCCCGGACCTGAGAGGAACCGAAGGGAGCCAGGAGGCCGACGGTGGCTGGAGGACTTCCGGTCTCCCCTGCCTAGGCCTCTCTCAGGGTGGGGCCAGGAGCTGCGTCGGGCCCCGCCCCCTCCCGGGGCCCCGCCCCACAGTCCTGAGTCCCGCCTCTATACGTGACGTCACCTAAGGATGGGCCTGGCCAGGCCATTTGGACCCCGCCCAGAGGGCCCCAGAAGACCGGGGACAGGTGGTCCTGTGGGAGAGAAGGGGAAAGCGTTGTGTGGGCTGGATCAGCCGCTGTGCGGGCTGGTCTCCCAACCTGCTGTCAGCCCTATAACCTGTCAGGCCCCAGCCCTGTTTGCTGATCTCGGGCTGGAGCGGTGAAGGGTCCCTGGGGAGGTTTAGCACTAACGATGTTCCCTGCCGTGGCTTTTAAAGCTCTCTCAGATTGCTCACTTTTTATCCTTCCGTGCTGTTACCGCTCGACTGTTAAAGACCTACCGTTCAAGGTCCTCCTCAAACATCCCCTCTAGAGGTCTCCAGCTCATTCCGCCCCCCTCATCCAACACACCTAGGTGTCTCCTTTGAGTCCCACAGAACTGTTTGCACATCCCAGTTAGGGCTTCACTCCTTCAAGGAAATGTGTTTGGTGTTTTTTGGGGTGGGCGTGTGTGCTAATCCGGGTCTTAGTTGGGGCGCTCAGGATATTTGTTGCTGCATGCGAACTCTTAGTTGTGACTTGTAGGATCTAATTCCCTGACCAGGAATGGAACCTGGGCCCCCTGCATTGGGAGTGCAGAATCTTAGCCGCTGGACCACCAGGGAAGTCCGCAAACGTGTTTACTGGCTCCTGTTATTTGCTAGGCACTGCTTTCTAATTTCTCCTTTACTTTTTGTCTCTCATCAGATTTGAGGGCAGGAGCCACGTCCTTATGGAATCTGTCAGCCTCTTTCCCCTTTTCCCAGCTCAGCATCTCAGAAGGGGAGAGGAAGAGGCAGGCTTTGGAATCGGGCCCAGCCTGCTCCAAATTCAGCTCTACTTTAAACCGAGCAGCCTGCCCTCTAGCAACTTTCCTAACCCCTCTCAGCCCCTGTCAGCCTTTGTGAGGATTAAAAGGCATCTAGCAGGAAGGGGCAGGTGCCCACGTCCAAGGTCAGAGGCACCAGCCGAGACGAGCTAACCCACGTCCGAGGTCAGGGGCGGTAGCCAAGAGGAGCAAGGCCACATTCACGGAGCGGCAGCTGCGCAGGTGCAGGAGAGCCAAGAGGAGCTACTCCACGTTTAAGGTCAGGAGGGGCGACCTCGTCCAAGGTAAGGAGCT